>AWWV01012547.1:0-23388 GCA_001974805.1 Corchorus capsularis
CAGAGCCATTAAATCCTTATATATATATACCAAATCAATTCTTTTGCCACCCAATTTTGCAAGTCTTCCCCTAAAATATGGATGCTCCCCAAGCTTTGTGGCGTTTACGCCTAGGCTCCGCCTTCCGGACAGTGCTAGCCTGCACCATAGTAGGCTGCACCACCCTCTACGGGCCAGAACATGTTCGGTCTTTATTAACATTCCCTGCCTTTTCCTATGTGACATCTGTCTTAATTGTGTCGGATGCAACACTTGGTGATGCCTTGAGAGGTTGTTGGCATGTTTTTTGTGCCAGCATTCAAGTAATGCTCCCTTCTGTGCTTGCTCTATGGATAATTGGACCGACTAGGTTCAGCAATGTTGGACTAGCTGCAATGGCAGTTGCCCTTTGTTCATTCTTGATCGCGTTGCCCGGTTCCACACATTTGATGGCTAAGAGGATTGCTTTTGGGCAGACTGTGATTGTTTATGTAGGTACAGTTATTCAAGGTGATGACACTGATGTCTTGATGCACCCAATTCATGTTGCGTCGAGCTGTGCTCTTGGTGCCTTGGCTTCTGTTCTAGCTATGTTGTTTCCGTACCCTCACTTAGCCTACAGAGAGGCAAGTATTTCTAAATCTTGAACTCCTTGCTTTGCTTTACATGGTATGCATATTGGTTAAATAGAAAGTTAGTCTTAGAACTGCACCCATTTTCATTTTCATTAATTCCTTTCTTAATGAGGAGTTTATTAGGCTAATTTTGCTTATCTAATTGATTCTCTCATTATTAGGACCATTTGAGGTCATATATAGGAAGTTTACAGCAAACTAAATATGATAATCTTTTTCATTGTGAAAATAAGGGAGTGTAAGCTTAGTATAAGGTATATAAAAGAGGATGATCCTTCATTATGCATAAGGAGGAAAATGGAAGAATAAAGTCATGAAGCATGTGATTCTGAATAATGCCATTTGACAGATGATATCTTCATTATGCATTATTAGATTGCATTTTGGTTTAATGGTATTTTGCACTTGGTGCTCAAAAGTTGAACTGACATTTCAATTCTCAAATGTCTCCCACTCCCATTGATAAGAAGCAATTTGGCATGTTGGCCACTGGGGACAGTAAGAATTAGACAGATAGATATTTGTAGGATTAGGCCCCCAAGTAAAAGAAAACTTAACTAAGCTTGTCAAGATCAATAATTATACATCTTCGCTAAGCATTACAGTAACAAAACAAGAGAAAACTCAAAAGTTAAAAGGCAAATTTAATCATATGCAACCTAAATTCCAAACCCAAAGTTGTTAAAAGAGAATGATCTTATTATATAGGAGAGGATTAACTTCAAATCTAAGAAAGCTTACAGATATTGAAACTAATTAAGAACCATAAAAGATCGATAGTGTAAATTAAATTGAATATAATTAATGTACATTCAAATAAAAGCATACCGGTAATATTCTTAATTACATAGGTAACCAAGAGCAAGAGCTACCTAGAAATTCCATATCAGAAAAATCATCACTAGTAATATTGTCAAAGAAAGAATGATACTTGTTAGTTGCAAACGAGTAAAACCGAAAGGAGTCAGTTTTTTTGTTCTTCAAGATAAAGGGACCAAAAATTTTGTTCCTAGTTCCACTAACAACTGCCCTTTGGGAGAAAGCTGCAGGAAAACTGATGAACAAGGAGTTGTTTCCTAAACTCTGCATAGGGACAAATAATTTTCTTTTGAAATCAAACTCAAAAACATATGGTGGACGATGAGGTGTATCCGTCTCTATGGAAAGGACCAAAAGTTGTCCATTGTGTTCCACTAGTAATGGATGACTTGAATCAATATTGTCGAGTCTCCAATATGGTAAAACCCTTTGGTGGAGCTTCCAACTATTTTCGATGTCTTGTACATCAAATGCTATCAAGAAACCCCTCACACCCAAACAATAACATAATCCTTGGTATAAAATAATATTTGAAATGGGTTCAAAATAATTTCCCATTTGTAATTTATCCTTCCAATCAGACTCTCCTAGTTTATGGACATAGATTGAGCTGTAAATTGCAACAACAAAGCAATCCGGGTGGGAAGGTGGACAAGTGAAGAATATGGATGCTGTATTTCCAGCAAAGGTGGAAAAGGGAAGTTGAATTATCTCTTGAAGGGATTGAAGAGAAATAGGTACGAATTTAAATACGGGTAATTCGACAGAACCTTAATTAGCGACCAGCCATACTTTGAATAGTAGATTAATTTACGACGATCTCTTACTTGTGACGGAAACTCCATGTCCCAAGTATACTTATACAAGGGATGGAAAAGTCTGTATTTACGATCATTATCTATGAGTTGGAACAACAATGGGAATGAGGAATCTGCATAAGGGAATGGGGAAGGAAGCTGACGTGGAGGAGAAACGTCGATCGATCGCCATATTCTGCAGACACAATGAAATTTCATAAATCCTAAAGGCTCTTCTGACAATATTAGCTTTGACAATATCAATTCTATAAGCTCTGTTGGAAGCCCTCTGCCCCATAAATCATCCATAATAATAATTACCTCTTCCTTGTTTTCTTCTCGATGATTGCCCGAATCTTGGTTAATTTTCGAAGCTTGATCGCTTGTTGAAATTGTTGATTAAGCACACACCTAATTTATATACATAGCTTAGCAGGTTATCCTTTACCGGGTAGGACTAGGATTTTATTACTTGAATAATAATAATAATGGGATAAATAAAATCCTACTCAACAAGGGTTTATATATGATATATATATCTTCTATGTGTTTTATCTATTTTAGCTAGATTTTTTTTATACCAATTTTAGCTAGAATTGTTTCATTGCATTTTTGCTAAGTCTCAAAACTCTAAAATGAAAACTTAACTAAGCATAACAGAGAAAACTCAAAGTTAAAGCAATAAGTGCAAATCTAAGATCGAAAGCTTAGAGATATTGAAACTAGAACCATAAAAGATAATAAAATTGAATATAATTAATGTTTTTTTTTTCTTGCTACTCATGAACATGATACTGAAATGGACTACACAATAGGAGGTAGCCCTCTCCTTTCACATAATCCCACCAGGATTCGAACCAGAACCTCACACAAGATGTCCCAAACTTTTAACCATTGGGTTAATTACAAATAAAAACATACCAATATTCTTAATTACATAGGTAACCAAGAGCAACTTGGAAGATAAATCATATCAAAAAAATCACTAGAAAGATTGTCAAAGAAAGAATGGTACTTGCTAGTTGCTAACGAGTAAAACCGAGAGGAGTCACGATTTTTGTTCTTCAAGACTAAGGGACCAAAAATTTTGTTCCCAGTTCCACTAAGAACTGCCCTTTGAGACAAAGAAGCAGCATTACTTATGAATAAGGCGTTGTTTCCTAAACTCTGCATAGGGACACACAATTTTCTTTTCAAATCCAACTCAAAAACATATGGACCATGATTTAATCCGATGGAAACGACCAAGAGTTGTCCATTGTGTTCCACTAGTGCTTTTAGACTCCATGAATCCCTTAGGAATCCCGCTTGTAAAATCTTGTGGTGGACAATCCAACTATGTTGGATGTCTTGTAAATCAAATTCTCCCAAGTTTCCCTCAAAATCCAAACAATAACATAATCCTTGGTATAAAATAATATTGGAAACGAATGGAACACAATTTTCCATCTGTAATTTATGCCTCTTCCAATCAACTTCTCCTAGTTTATGGACATAGATTGAGCTGTAACGACCTGAAATTGCAACAACTAAGCAATCCGGGTGGGAAGGTGGACAAGTGAAGAACATGGGTGGAATATCTTCAAGTCCAAGAAGGAATGGCATAGTGGGAAGTTGTATTGTCTCTTGAGTTAAGGGATTGAAGAGAAATAGGTACGCACCCATTCCATGAATTAGCGACCAGCCATAGTTTGAAAAGTAAAATATTTTAGGAACATCACTTACTTGTAACGGAAACTTCATGTCCCAAGTATATTTATACAAGGGATGGAAAATTCTGTATTTACGATCATCATCTATGAATTGGAACAACAATGGACATGACGAATCTGCATAAGGGAGTGGGGGAGGAGGAAGCTGACGTGGAGGAGAAACCTTGATGGACCGCCATGTTTTGCAGACAGCATGGAATTTCTGAATGTCAACCGCAAAATTCAGCTTTGACAATGTCAATTCTAAAAGCTCTGGTGGAAGCCCTCTGCCCCATAAATCATCTTCCTTGTTTTCTTCTCGATGATTGCCCCATAAATTCTTAATTTTCGACAATATTGTCATCGTTATACAAAAAATCAAACCGAAGCAGTAGCCCCATAAATCCTTATTTACCTCTTTCTTCTCTCCTTGATGCTTGGCCGAATCTTGGTTAATTTTCGACATTGTCTTTATACAAATCGAATCGAAGCAATATAGACAAATAAGGGTTGATAGCTTACAATTGATTAAAGTTCCCTCTCGCAACGCCTATTTTATATAGCTTAATTAGCAGGGAGAGCCAAAGCAGCTTTTTATCCTTTGCGTAATAGGACTAGTATTTTATTACTATTTACTACTTGTGTGTGATAATGATGGGATATAATAAATAAAATCCTACTCAACAAGGGTTTATATGATTCTCTGGTGATAAAGTCAAATTGAAGCTTTTTTTTTAAAGTGAGTACACGTTAAATCTATATGCCCAAATATCTAAATGAGAAATCAGCCCAAACTAAGAAACTATCATAAATAAACCATCTACATACCAAATGCACAAATAAACCAAATTACAAACTAAACTCACATTCCGTGAGACTTGAACCTAGGACCTCACGGTCCAGACACGGTACACCTACCAATTGAGCTAACAACTCGGGTGTCAAATTGAATCATTTGATTTTGAATAATGCACAGATGATATTATCTTCTATATATTCTAGCTACGTTGTTTCCGTACCCTCACCTAGCCTACCGAGAGAGCAAGCAAGTATATAGCTAAATCTTGAACTCCTTGCTTTGCTTAATTTGCCTGGTTTGCATATAGGTTAAAATTGCTTAGTTAGTCTTGGAACTGTTTTTTTGTCAATATTTATGTAGCATAACCAAAAAGGGAAAAGATTTAGCTCAATCCTTAATTAGGATCAACTTTCATGGTTCATCACATACTGCAGCAAGAATGCTTAATAATGGAGATTCCGGAAAAATGAATGAATTTACGATCAAATGTATCATCTATTTCTTTTCTACCTTTCTTAATGAGGGGTTAATATTTGCTTATCTCATTGATTCTCTTTCATTATTAGGACCATTTGAGGCATACATAGGGAAGTAATTAATTAATTACAGCAAACAAAATATGATTCTGTTAAATCTTTTTCATTGTAAGAACTTAGAGTGTGTAAGCTGAGTATATATACTATAAGGTATATCAAAAAGCATGATCCTTCATATTGTGCATACAAAAGGAAGGAGGAAAATGGAAGAATAAAGTCATGATTCATGAAGCATGTGATTCTGAATAAATCCTACTCCCTTTGTTCATTCTGGTCAAACAAATTCACCTTTGACCATTTTTAAAAAATATATATATATATACAGTGTGTTTGGATAAATTTTTTGAGGGATCAGTGAAGGACAAGATAGGATGGGAAGTGATTGGATTGTTTATATTACTTTTCCGAATAAGCAAGTTAACCATCTGGTTTATTTGATCCTGATCATTAGTCACAAAAAAGTGATCTAGTGGCATAATTGTTCATTTTGTGACTATGCAGGTCAGAAAGGCATGCAAATCCTATGCAGAAAATGCTTCAAACAGATTAAATCTCTTAATGGAAGCTTTCTTTGCACAAGACAGCATATCAGCACTCGATTTAATCGCGAAAGCAAAGTTATTTTCCACAACAGGAGGCAAACTTCTTCAAAGTATCCAAGACAAACATGTAAGTTAATTAAAAAGTGCTAGAAGAGTTATGCTTTGAGTTGCAGATTATGAAAAATGAGGTACGTTTTCTGTTAAACAGGAAGGCATGCTTTGGGAAAAACCCCGGTTCAGATTCTCGAAACCTAAGAAATTGGACCCTGGAGAGAAATTAGGAGAGATGGAAATGCCAATTCGAGGAATGGAATTAGCCTTAACTACTTGCACTACCTTCCCTATCAGAATGATCGACGAAGAGCTGAAACGTGTTCTACAAGTTTGGAAGAAACAGATAGGTCTGAAACTTGAACAAGCTAAATGTTCAATGCCTTTTGATGTTGCAACTGCTCCAGAGACTAATAAGAGAGAGCATTCAGACAGTTCCTTGTGGACCAAGAAACCCATTTCAACAATCAATGAAGATCTGTCACCCTTCTTCTTCTTGTACTGTATGGAACTTCTTCAGGAACCTGATCACTGCATTGTAAATGAAGAAGCTACTGAAGGATCAAAAGGAAAAAGTAGAGTGGATGTGATCAAGTGGCTAAGAGGCGAAAGAATGATTTTCGCGATCAAGTGCTCGCTTTCTCTAGGCCTTGCTGTGTTCTTTGGTCTGATATATAACAAAGAGAATGGATATTGGTCAGGATTAACCATTGCCATAAGTTTTGTAACAGGGCGACAAGCAACATTCACAATGGCTAATACCAGAGCACAGGGGACGGCAATGGGATCAATATATGGGATTATCTGTTGCTTTATTTTCCAAAAGCTGGCAGATTTAAGGGTCTTACTTCTACTTCCTTGGATCATTTTCACCACTTTTCTCAGGCATAGTCGCATGTATGGCCAAGCAGGTGGGATTTCAGCAGTTATAGGGGCCTTACTGATCTTGGGAAGGAAGAATTATGGCACTCCTAGTGAATTCGCCATTGCTAGAATCACTGAGGCTACCATTGGATTAATCTGTTTCATCGCGGTGGAAATTGCCTTGAATCCAGTGAGATCTGCCACGCTAGCGAAAAGGGAGCTTTCAAGGACCTTGACAGCACTTCAAGATTGCTTTGAGGCCATAGGTCTTTATAAAGACGAAAAGGGAGTTTTGACAGAAATGAGAGAAAAACAGAGGAATCTGAAATCTCATGTCAGTGAATTGGAGAATTTTATTGCAGAGGCTGAAATGGAGCCTAATTTCTGGTTTTTGCCCTTTCAATCTGATTGCTACAATAAGCTTCTAAGGTCTATTTCCGAAATGGCAGATATATTACCCTTTGTGATCCATCAAATTGAATTTCTTTCACAAGCATCCCAGAGGCTGGGAATCGTTTGGGAGGAGATTCAAGAACTTATAAACAATGACCTAGAACATCTCAGGAAGAAAATTGACTGTTTGATGAAATGCCTGGATGAGGTGTTATTGGTCAAGACCCTAGAGGAGCTTGAAAAAGAATGTGACCTCGAGTCGGGAAAATCAGCAAACCCCAGTGTCTCTATACCCTTTGCGCTGGAACAAAACAGCATTGCAGACATTATAGGGCCCTTTCTTCAACGTACAATGGAGGTTGCCAATAAGACTGAGGGTGATGAACTTGACGAAAAGCTTAAGAGCCAAATGGTTCTCTTTCTGAGCAGCCTAGGGTTCTGCATCAACATTTTCAAGACAGAAGCAATCGAAACAGAGAAAGAAATTGGGGAACTACTGAAATGGGAGAATCCAGCAAGGCATGTAAATTTGCATGAACTATTATACAAGTTCAATGCAACATGAAAACGATAACTCCCAACAATACTTTGTCCACTACAAGGAGAGCGCCCTTGCAGCAACCTAACATCCCACAAAAAAATGTACCTAATCCTCAATCAAAATCACCACAACGCAAAGGCTTTTTTTTTATGCCCTTTTCCTATGTAACTAGAAAATACAGAGAGGAATAAAGACGACAAAAGTACAAATGCGAAACAGACTTATCAATACTCAAAATCTAAATGTAGACATATCAACCAAGGATTCAACCGCTACCTCAGATGCTTAAACCAATTATCTAGGGAAGTTAGTCTCCATCAACTGCTACTAAAGCTCTTGAGAAGTTAAGCATAAAATGCAAAAGCAGAATGAACATATATAAATCTCAGGCAAAACAGTAGCAATAAGATGAAATTTATAGAAATAGTATATCTAAGGTTTTTAACAACATTGATTCTGTCTTCATTTCTTAAACAACTCAGTCTACAAAACTATCATCAAAATGTCCATTGCAGACACCTAAACAAAAAGATCAAAATACTCAATTGCCTGCATATTTTGGGTCAGCCATCACGTAATGATACGCAATCACCAGAACGAAAATGAAGATTCCGAGGAAATTCGCGAAGAAGCCCAAGTCTTGATCGTCAAACATCTGTAACATTAAAAGAAAAAAGAACAAATCAATAGCAGACCACAATATTCTTCATATCTTTAGGCATATTAGGCCACCAAAAAACAGAAGCGACTCGAAAATGGAAATGAAAGTTCTTGAATGACATTTGAGTGAATGCAAATTCTAATTGACTCTGTATCCTTCTTCAAATCCTTAAACTAATGCTTTTTTAACCTAAACCAGAATCAAACAAACATATTGGAAACAGTGGAGCCCAAGAATTGAGAAAATCAAGCCCCCTTTTCTCAAACAAATAAAGATAATTAAACATTTAAAAAACAGTACTAACCTACTTAATCAAATAATAACTACTTATAACAATTAATCTGAAAATCTGAATATGATGGATTACAATACACAGAAGTAAAATTGCCCAACACTCAATTCAACACATTTTCGTAATATATTGAGGCTACCATATTCATTATTCAAGATTAAGGCTTTAAACAGGAAGCACATGAAATAGAAGATAAAATAAATCTGTAAAGAATCAATCATGGATCAGTCATGAACCACTGGACAAAGAATAAAAAAGATTGAATCTTTTTTGAACTACAAGATCATGGAAGCCAAAATCCAACAGGGGCAGCTAATAATTGAGGTTCTGGTGTTAAATAATGGACATTACAATCTAAATCGTCTCAATTCAAGCAACTTTAACCTAAATAGAAAACAAAAGATCTGATAAAAAATGGAGAAATATAGATTGAACAACTAAATTCTGAGAAAAGAGCATGAAAGAGTAAACAATTAAATTCTAAAACTTAGAATTCTTACGATGGCAGCTTGTGAGAAATGAAGAAGACGATCCCAGAGACTTCTGAAACAGTCTGGTCAGAACCCAGAAAAGAGAGATACTAACGTCTTATATAACTGGAGTGTTGAAAAGTTAAGTAGCTTTTAAACGAGGTCGTTTTGAAGTTTCACATTAAAAGGAGGAAAAAAAAGTAGATGTGGCTGCTGGGATTCGAGCCCAGGTCTCCACGGCCACAACGTGGAATTCTTACCACTAAACTACAGCCACTAGTTGTTATTTGTTGACAAAAAAATAATTTTATTCTTATTGAACTTTGATATATGACCAATTGGATACAACTTAACATTATTTTTCTAGCTTTGGAGATTCAATCCATTCAAAAGTTAATCTCAATTATCTATTTTGAGATCTTTTCTCCTGATTATTTGACAAAACCAACCATTATATATAACTAGATTTGTGGCCCGCACAGTGGCATCTTTTATAATTTTGTTAATTTATGGTGTATGGCTTACAGATTCAGGTCTCAGACCTATAGTAACTTAAAAGTTGGCAATGTCTGCGTGTTTGAGATGATAAACTTAACTTACCATGAATTGAATTGTGTTATCATGTGATAGAGATCAAAAGTGTAGCAATGAAAAGGAATGATAAGCAAATTTTTTTGAGGTGTATATATAGACCGGGGAGAACAGTCTTTTTTGTGCTTAAAATGGTAAGTTATTTAAGGGGATTGCTAAATATCGTCCTATTTTTGCTATTCACCGCCCCACTTTTTACACTTTTGCTCTTTGACCTTTGCCACTTTTTCACTTTTGCCCTTAGCCACGGCGGAGCCTCCCCACTAGGGCGGCTCTGCCACGGTGGAGCCGCCCCACTAGGATGGCTCTGCCACGACGGAGCAGCCCCATTAGGACGGCTCTGCCACGGTGTAGCCACCCCATTAGGATGGCTTAGCCACGGCGGAGCCGCCCCACTAGGACGGCAAGGCTATTTATTAAAAAAGAAAAAATTAGCTATTTTTTTTTTAAAAAAATTGAGTATAGGGTCGGTGCCGCCCCAGGAGGGCGGCCTGGCCATGGCTTAGCCCCCCCGGGGCGGCATGAGCAATTTTAGTAAAAAAAAATTTAAAAAAAAAACTTAGATTTACAAAATAACAACATTTATTTCATAAAAATTTTCAAACCAATAAAGATTTTAGTTTGAAGGTTGTTTGAATATTTTAAAAGATTTGGAGTCAGCAAGTTGAAAAAATATGAATAAAGGGCAAAAATGTAAAAAGTGAGACAGTGAATAACAAAAATAGGACGGTGTTTAGCAATTCAGGTTATTTAGATGCCTTTAAATTTCTTCTTTTTGGGTTGAAAATTTTAAAGCTTGCTTTGGCCAAGTTTGGCTCTATGTCCCAATGTTTTAGTTTTGATGAGGCTTTGATTGTTTGTTTTGGCAAAACCTTTTCTTTTGTTACTAATCTACTTTCGCTTGATGTAAATGGACACATTTTGTATCGTAACTCTATTTCGGTTCGATGATTAAGCTCATATTTCTTTAAAAAAAATAAAAAATTTAAAACCCGATTAATTAGGTCAATGCGAAATGAGTGGATCTAATTTTTGTGGTATTAATTACTAGATACTCTTTTGGCCAAAATTACTAGATACTCTAGATTATAGTACCATCTTATTATACCTCCTTCATTTTTTCATGTAATGTAATTAAAAGAGTGGGCTAGCCTTTTTTCCATTTTTGTCGAAACCATTTAAGTATATATCCATGGTATTCAATGGGCCTTTTTCCTTTTTTCCTTTGGGTTTTGGAGGAAATCTCAATGGGCTTTTAATTTCTATGCCATGAACAATGTCTTACAAGAAAACATAAATCTATTATATAGGTTAGTAATTAATTTACAATCAGAAAATGAAGAACTCTGAAATGATCAAAATTCACAAAATCTTTGATTTGGCCATATATTTTATTCAAGAATTCTTTTATCAACAATCATAATTGGCTTGGCCAATATATAATAGTCAATTTCATTAACTATTATATGTTATTGGCCTAAGCTCAATCCCCTCTACAACTAGTCCTCCTTTTAAGTGTGTCCCAGTAACCTCCTTTAAACACAATTTAACTTCAAAATGATCATCTCCATGATTATAAAAACCTCCCAATTCAATCTCAATCCACCCATCTTCACGCTTCTTCCTTTCTTCTACTATTCCTTTAGAAGCCGCCATTGGTCTCTTGCTTGTTGAGAACCCTTCTAGACATTGCTTTTCATTTTCATGCTGGCGTAAATAAACTGACCCTTCTAATTTACCATGATTCCCAATCTCAACCGAAACCTTTGATGGTAAAATGTCTAGTCCATATGCTCGATCCACAAACTTCACAATTAGGTAAGCTTCGTAATCTATGTTTGGAGACAACATTCGAGAATTTATTTTGCCTTGTATTTCCAACCACCAAATTGTCCGAAGTTCAGCAACTTCGTAAAATCTGAGAAAAACAAAGAAACATAACATGAATTTTTGCTATATAATGGAACATTAAATCGAAAGGAAATGTATTAACAAGGAGTTAGATCAAGTAGTAAGCAATTTTTTTCAGTTGAAGCAGGTGCGCACTCAGCTACTCCTGGTGGTACGTAAACCCACCAGAACTAGGTGGGTGACGCTGGTCGGATCCAAATGTAGTTCAAAAAAATTGAAGGGAAATGTAAAATGTTGGAGATAGATCACCTTGAAGCTGGGAAAGATTTCCATGTCCAATAGAGAGGATTTTCTGCCCATGTAATGTTCAACGCCCTTGCACTCAACACAAAACATTTTTTACCTGATGACTTGTCTAATGAAAAAGTCTGATAATTTGAATTGAAAATGATAAATCAGCCCATCTTGTTGATATAAATTGATTTGAAAAATACAATAAAACAAGAAAATAATAGACTTAGAGAATTTTGAAGAGGATATTATTGGCTTTGACAAAGTCATGTTCAGCCCATGCGGCTTTGCTGAATCCAAGATACATAAAGCTTGGAAATGGCCATGGGCATAATTCAAATAGCCCAAGGGAAGGAAAATTGACCAGAATAATTGAATCTATATGCAATTTTTATTTTTTTCATGATTACCTCATTTTGACTTACCATTATTATTGATAGAATTATTTGGGACATTTCCGAAGGCTATGCTTTTCATCCACAAGGGGTGGAACAAATATGAATTTCTTTCAATAGATAACTCATATTTGATCCACCTCCTGTGCACACAAAAATAACCTTTTATAAATCATCTCATAAATCTTAGATTTTGATTTATGAGATGAAATAGGGTATCATTTGCATACAACACATCCTATGAATTCAAAATCATAGCTTTTGAATCCATTGCCGTGAATACAAATGGTCAACCTCGTGAAATCAATAAGTTGATTTGGTTTTTATAACAAATGAATATAGTAGAAAATTCATATATTTTTTTTTGAGGTAATTAATATTAAAAAAAAAGCAAATCAATTATGAAAAACTATCTAATTCTATAATTGTGTGTTGAATTCCATATTCATTCCACTTTTCAGTTTGATTTTTTCTTTTTTTGTAAGGAATAGTATATAGTTCTCATTTTCTAATAATTTAAATTTCTTTTTCTTAGTAAAGCTACAAATTGACATGTTATGCGACGTGGACATTTTTTTTTTTGGGATATATATTATGTAACCTTTAGTTAAAAAGGGATTCTAGAGATTCAATTTAGATGTACCTAAAAAGTTAGATTCAATTTAGTATTATTATTATGAGAATGAGAATGAATTAAGTGGATTAATCAAATTAAATTTCACTTATAATTAAAATAATAATTTAAAAAAAAACAAAAAAAAATTGGTGAAAAATTGCTTACCTTATTGCCTCCATCAATGAGATGTGGGTTACATAACCTAAAATATAACTCCTTCTTTGATGAGTAAACAAATGGATGCATCAATCTGAAAAGAATGTCTTCATAATCTACTGGCAGAAATTTCTCCCATACATTGTCGGAATCAGCCGTCGCCCGAATCGCCGGCGAAACAAGTGAGATTCGACATGCATCAATGGGAGAAGTGAATGACAAAATATGAGCAAAACAATCGTCTGGCAATAGTTCCAAACTCATTTTCTCTATTTCTCAAGCTGATGAATTACAATCCAAAATCAATTTATAAAAAAGATGAGGAGAAAGGAAAGAAAATAAAAGAAAAAATGTTAAGGGAAAGGGAAATGGACTATTTGGTTATTTTATGCCTCATGCAGCTAGCCATGCGTTATAACGATCTAAGTATATAGTAAACTTTGAGTTGTCATTGTTTCGTTAAAATGACAACATTTTCTTTCTTGGGTTTGCTTTACATGACAACATATGAGCACATCATGTAATGTAAGATTCTACTTTTGATTTTTTGATAATTTTGACCGTCCATGTGGCAACATTATTATAGTAGTACTTTTTTTTAAGGATATACAATAGGTGTATATTCCTTCTTTGGATATCTATATATAAAGTACATCAACATTAGATACCGAATCCAATCGAGGTGACTCGAATCCAGATTAATCAGGTCCAAAATAACCATTAAATACCGAGTGAAGCGCAATAATTGTTAAAAATACTAAATGTTTTTAATCTAGATATCTTTAGGCATATATAATATGACATTAATTTTCAATTTATAAAACTCAAACCCATCCTTGGAGTAGTTAGGAGAGTTTTGTTGCTGGCGAGAAAATTCCGCTCTTTTGGTGCCAATTTGAAATAGGTGAAGCTAGAAATGTGGTCGACATGGTTAGGCCATTGAATTGGAAAAAAATTGCTGTATATGAACAACAATGAAAAATGAAATTGGGAAATCACAGACATACATGAACCAGAAATTTCCTCTTCTTTCTATAGTTGTATGTATATACATCAACTTGTTCTTCAATCGAAATGTCTTTGTCATATGAACATACAAAGAATCGAAAAATTGAAAAAAAAAAAAAACAAACAAAAGCTCTTTAATCGAAATTAACTTTTAGGCCTTATTTCAATACCTTCAATTATAAGCCCTCCTTTAAGCTGATGACCCTTAATTTCCTTCAGACTCATTTTCACTTCTTCTTCATCATCATCATTTTCACCATTGAAGAACTCTCCAAGCTCAATCTCCATCCAATTACCATCTTCTTCTCTTTTACTCAAAACCCTTTCATCACCTTCAATCACTCTTGATTTTAACATCTGTTTCCTGTTTGAATAGAACAAGTTTTCCATGTTCTGTTTCTTTCTGTCTGGGCTACACAAGTAAGCTGTGTTGGTCATTGCTTGATTGTTGCCAACTTGAACTGAAATTTCTGATGGAATTGAGTCAAGCCCATATGAACGATCGGTTATTTTTACAATAAGATAAGCTCCATATTTTGTGTTTGGAGACAACATTTTTGTTCTAATCTTTCCTTGGATTTCCAACCAGCTCACAGTTCTTAGTTCTGCTACAACTGAGAATCTGACCAAACAAAAAAAAAAAATCTTGTTCATCAGAATCTGTCTGAAAAAAAAAAATAAAAATTCAGAAGGAACATAAAACTTACCTTGATTCAGGAATGGATTTCCAAACCCAAAACATTGGATCATTGCTCCATGTTATCAAAAGCTCCCTTGCTGATAAAACATAAGATTTTCTTCCAGTTGATCTCTCCAGTTTGAAGCTCTGCATGCACAACATGAACATGGTTATAAACAGTTTAAGTAAATTTGTTGTTCTTAGTTGCAGGGGCATGAATGGGAAACTAATTACCAAATTGCCATCAGCCATAAGAAGAGGATTGCAGAGGAAAAGAAACAGCTCTTTCTTGGAAGAAAACTTAAGATTGTTGTTATAATTATTACAAACATTGGAGACAATTTCTTGATAATCAGATGGTAAGAATCTCTCCCAAACCAAATCAGATTCTGCAGCTGATTGAAAAGTGGTTGACACCAATGAATATTTGCAAGCTTCTGGAGGAGAAGTGAGGGACAGAATCACAGAAACACAGCTTTCTGGCAACATGTCCAAATCTAAACACACCATTTTTTTAAAAAATTTTTGTTCTGAGAAACCAATGAATTTGATAGAATGAAAACCAAAATAAAATAATAATGATAATAATCCAATTAGTACTTGATTATTATGGGAAGTTTTCCAATGGGTGTGGATTTGATGGTTATATAAAATACAGGGAACTTTCCCTGTCATGTGTATTGTATGTATGACTAACAAATTACAAGTCAAAAATGCATAGCCTACCATAGTTGTTCACATAAGAGTAAATATTAAGCCTTTTGGTTACGAATCAGTCAAAAAACACAACATTAGGTTTTAAATCAAACTGTTATGTAACTAGATTAGTTAATCTCGTTTTCTTTACTATCCATCCACAGCTTCAATTTTTTTTTTAGAATAATCACTTTCATTAATCAATAATCAGAAATTACAAATGTTGCGAGGAATAGTTTCGCACCACACGATTATCGTGCTAATACATTCGTGTTAATACATCGGCTTCTCTATTTAAAAATTATATTAAATACACAAACAAATAAATTACAAAGAAAACTCACATTTCGTGAGAGTAGAACCTAGATATAAGAGTCCAACACTCTACCACTAGGCCAAATACTGGATGACAATTTTTTTTGTTCTTTTTAATGCATAAAAGAGTGAAAACAAAAATTCATCCTAATATAAGATTCGACCATTCAATGCGGCAGAATTTTGAAGGTTAAGGCCCATCGAATGGCCAGAATCGAACAACAAAGAAAAGTGCAATAAAACCTGTAGCATTTCGCTCATATGATCCTTTAAGAAAATCGAAATAAGCCAGAGCCAGAGGTCTTCAAAACGACGTCGTCTAATAGCCTAGGGGAGGGGTGGGGATGTCATGTGAAAGACCCAGTCACCGCGCAGTTAAAAGAAGTAAACTTGAGAGTGGAACTTAGTTGTAAAGTTTAACGCTTGATTTCCCGCCTTAGAGATATTCCCAAAATTGAAAATTCCAATCCTCAAAAAAGATTAAAAATTGTCAAATTTATTTTGAAAATTGAAAAAAAAAAAAAACCCAAGCAGCAGGCAGCAGCACAGTCTTCATTCACTATTCAGCGCAGTTTTAGCGCCATGGCTCCCAAAACACCCGGCAAAAACGACGACCATGACGGCCAAAACGACCGCAATGGCGGCGGTTCATCTTACTTCCAGAAAACAGTGAGCTCTTTTTCCTTAACCCCAAAAAATCTCTCTTAATCCCTTTCAATTTTGAGTTCTAATCTCCTTTTTTGCTTTTTATACTTTTGGGGGAAAATTGAAGGTTTGCTTGTACGATTGGTGGTTGGTTAAAGCCGACAAAGATTTCGAAGGGAAGACATTAGCCGTTGCAGGGTCCACGTCAAATGAGTAAGTTCTCTTTTTTTCCAATTCTGGGGTTTCTGGATTTTGTATTTGGCTTTTTATTTTTTATTTTAAAAGAAAAAAGTTGGCTGAAACAGGTTAAAAGTTGTTCGGTTGTTTACGTCAGCACCCATTGTTAAAAGATTCGATGTTTTTACACTCGAGACAGCAGATGGGATTTGTGTTTGTATCAAAGGTTTCATCAATAAACAACGTACCACTGAAAATGGGTTTTCTTCTGAGGTACTATTATCAAAGACTTTCTTCTCAGTTTATCTGCTTTTTGAGAACTAAGATTCTTTTTTCTTAAAAAAGGAAATATTCTTGAGAAGCCTTTTATAGTCAGAGTGTCATTGATGAACAAAAATGATGTTGTTTGCAAAAATTGCTATTGCCAAGATGATTAATTTCTTACGAGTATATAATAGTATAAGTTTATGTAGTAATTTGTGCTTTAATCTGAATAGGTCTTCAATCATTTCACCTTTGGCTTTCCTCCTTACTGGGAAGAATGTGCTAAAAAGTATTTTGAGGAAGATGTTAGTGCTGAAATTGAAGTAGAACCTGTCCCGAATTCTAGCAAGTCAGCAACAGACACAGGTTCTTATAGTTTAGCACTTTTCATTTGATTACATGAGATTCAGATGGTACAATACAACATCTTTTAGAAGAATTTCAGTAACTTTTGGCTTATTTCATTATATTTGTGTGTATTGGCATACAGATCCTCACTTCATTTCGACTCAAAGTAAGCATGAGAAGGTTGTTAGTCAAGATGAGCATGTTCAAATGAGCTCTGTTGAGAATGCATCAAAGGGTTCGGATGTGCTCAACCATGCTGTGAAATCCAGTGAGGTTGAGGAAAGATCAAAATTAGATAGTGCAGCTGACATGGATTGTTCTCACAATGTTGCTGAGCAGACTAATGCTGCTGTTGATGATGACAGCACAAACAAACATGCAGCTAACTTGCCAGGATCTATTCAGAGTGTAAATCATTCTCCACCGAACATGGAAACTAATAAAGTAAAAGGCAGAAGAAGCAAGAATGAAGTAAATGTCAGCCAATACTTTGTTGGAACTAAAATAACCAGAAGTAATGTTCGGATGACAAAATTCAGTCAGAAAGAGAACTTTAAGGATGGATTTTCTACGACGCACAAGGATAGAGCTTCAGGAATGGAGCAAAAGCTGAATAGGAAGAAGCCACACAATGAAAGATTGAAGGTAGACAGTGCAGTTGACATGGATTCTTCTCACACTGTAGTTGAGCAGACTAATGCTGCTGCCGATGATGGTGGCACACACAAGAGTGCAGCTAACTTGCGAGGATCTTTTCAGAGTGTAAATCATTCTCCATCAAATACTGAAACCAATAAAGAAAATGGTAGAAGAAACAAAAACGAAGTAAATGTCAGCCCATACGATCTTAGAACTAGAACATCCAGAAATCATGTTCAGATTACAGAATGCAGTCAGAAAAAGAACTTAAAGGCTGGATTTTCTACAAAGCACAAGGACAGAGTTTCAAGAATGGAGCTTCAAGATGAACAAAGCCCGAATAGGAGCAAACCACACAATGAAAGATGGTCACCGGGGAAGGACATACGGAGAAACCTTGAACTTGATTTTGATAAAGTTGTAAGTTTGTTGTACTTTGTCTCTAAGTGTTTCTTTAATTTATGGGGTAGTTTCATGTTTCACTCTTGCTTGTTATTCTATTTTTATTATCCTCCAGTGTAGTGCTTAAACTTTTTTTCCCCCTTTACTCCTTTTCAGTCCCAACAATGTTTTTACTATTTCTATACCTATCCAGGCAAATCCTTCATCCAAAGGAAGAAATGTTATGTCTCCCCAGTCTAGGAGTCTCAAATGCTCGCGATCAGGTTAGTTTACCATCTAACTTAGAAACGATCTTATCTTATGTATTAATCCAAAACAGTCTTTCTGCTCCCTCTCCACCCTTGACTTTTGTAGGACCTAAGCAAATGGCACCAGTAATATTACTTTTCTTTTCTGCTTTGGTAGAATAATTATTTCTTGAATTGTGGTTGCCAGATGTAAATGCTTAAAGCTTAAGGTTCCGTGAACGGGGAAAAAGTGTAATTGACATTATTCTATGGAGTCTGTATACGCTCACCCAACTGTTATTTCTATATATGTTGCAGGCAGAATCCTTTTACCTCCATTGGAATTTTGGCGCAATCAAATTCCAGTTTATGATAAGGTCTGTGGTTTCATTTTGGTTTATATATGTTGCTTGTTCTGAATTTTAGTCCCCCATGGCCAGCTTGAGAGAAATTGCTCTCCTTTGCAAACTGCTTTCTCTTTGTTCATACTTCAAGGAAGGCTAACTTTTGTGTCTCTCCTCAATTATTAGAATCGTAGCTTCACAGCAATTATGGAAGAGGCCGATGCCATAAAACAATCAGGTTTTTGCCTATTTGCCTCAGAAAACAATTATATATATGGCGTATTATTTTGCAAGTATTGGGTTTTAAAGGTAAGCTGCTGTTGATTACTCTGGTTTCAACTGTCATCAGGGACTAGATCTGAGCCTCAGAAAAGGCGAAAACTTGCGTCATGAGTTTCATGAAGATTTGGTCTTTACAGCCACAGTACAATGATTAAAGAAGGTAGACAATAATGCTCTGTTAGACTCTCAAAATTTTGACTCAAAAGCATACTTGGTTTCCATTCCCCCTCCACCCTGCCTTTTTAAAGGTAGATGTTAGTAGTAGCAGGATTTGAGTTAATTCAATATAAGACCACACCACATCCTAATTAGCCATTGATAATGTGAGAGAATGTTGCATATGGTATATAAGGGCTTAAATTCCCTTGTTCTATTTTATGGAATGCAGGTAGATGCAGGTAGAACATGTGATGGAGAGTTTAGTACTATATCTCTGGCTCCATGATCATCTTCTCTGTTTGGGATAACTTAATTTATCTTTTTGTCCCTGGGAAGCTCTCTGTATCTATCATTTTTGGTTAAGCTGTTCTGTAGTCAGTAACCTTTTTGTATCAGCCGGTTCTGAATTGGATCATAATGTAGTTGGCTGGATATATAGTCTCTTGTAAATTCTTTTCAGCTCATTATATATGTTATATAGTCCACCTGTTTATAAGTGTGTTCAATATCTTGAGCAATCATCAGTAAATTTTTGTTACTTAGTTGTTAAAAGGGAAATCCTTTGTTGAGAATTGTGAGATGTTTAATTCGATGCACATGGAAAGAAGAGCAACATAAGCACAGTGACATTTAAGAGCACAATTCTTATTCATTTCTGGCCGTAAGATTACTCTTTATAATCTATTGAATCAGTACACATACATGAAACAAAAATCTCCCGTATTAGAAAAAAAATTCAAGGCTGACATTCCAATTCTGCTTCCTAATTTCGTTCTTCTAATAGTTTTCTCAGCGGGTAAAGTAATAAGTACATATATAGAATCAGTTGATCTCAGATAATAACTTTTCAATGGCTTCAGCTGCAAGAGGAATATACAAGCAATCTTGCCCATCAGAATTCCTTTTGATCTTTACTAGCTCATGATCTTTGAACTCGGTCAAGTGGGCGTTGAGTGTAACCTGGCTACTCACAAGGAAACGCTCCCGAGACATGGAGTATAGGTTATCAATTGCCATCCCTATAAGTTAAAAAAGCGTATCATTCAGTATATCAAGACCTAAAATGACAGAAAAAATGCTCCACATTCCAAACAACTACTCACCTTCATCATCAGGATGGGACAGTTGATATTCTGCAAGGATCCGGAACACACTCTGAGCATTAGGTGTCAAACTTTGTAAGACTATTGCAGCTGTTTTGGCACTCTGGTTACTATTGCCATGGGCAAGAATCATAGGAAAGAAGAGTCCCTCAACCTTGTATGGTGCAAATGTAGGGACATGATACCAATACCAGTTAAATTGTGTATGAACCATCTTCTTGTCCCACACTAACATCAAAGCCAAGTCGTGGTTATCAGGATCAACATGAGAAACTTTTAAGCTAGATATCCATATTTCTATCAAGAAGGGGACTAATTTTAAGTCTACTGGAATTCTACATAAGAGTACTACTAAACAGTGGCCTCAATGTACTTAAGAATGAAACTTTGAAGACCAAACCTCAAGGATGAATCGAATTAACATGGTCAATGGAGGCAACAACATTGATATCAACTCTTAAAACAGATATGTAAGCATGCAAACCTATATAGGAGTAACAACATAAACAATAGTTTACTTACAAAGAGGTGCATTCACATGGTCAATGGAAGCAACAACGCGAATATGAGAACAAGAAGCAAGTTGTGCAAGATATTGTTGAGTTTCAGAATCTCTTAAACCAGGCCCATCAATATTGTGAACAACAACACATATGAAACTATCATTCTCCTCCATCTGTGCTTCATTTAAAAATGCTAAAAGATCATCCATAGACCGAGAACTAATTGGCTGTTGAATCTTGGGCAAGTTCCCTGATGGAGTTCTGCGTTTCGATTTCAATTGTTCCCATAGAATCTCAGCCAGGCATACAACAACCTAGACTCAAAACATTTTCAATGGACAAAAACATTTGAACATCATAAATATAACAGCTAATAAAGTGATGAAACAGCCTTGAATATTATTCAAGTAAATTCCACCTGTTTTAAATTGACTGACTGAAGGTAACCATTGATTACAACAACAGAATGCTCTGGCAAAGCTGTAGAAGCAAAATCTTCAATCAATGCTTTCTTTGATCCAAACCCATACATTAGAAGGCCGAATCCACACCTAGAAATTATTCAAAAACATGATAAGTGTTGGAAAATCGAAGCCTTTACTCAATTTCATTGCATCAATCTCGGAGTAAGCTACCTTAGCTCAAAAGCCCATTTTGGGTATAAGCTCTTGTAACTGTTTATTAGAGCTGCAATGTCTTTTTGATGCTTTGGCTTAATATTAGCTGCAGCTGTTCTGAGTTCCTGCAATGTTAAATTAACAAATATTGAAAAAGAAAGCTCTAACTCTTTAAGTGAGGAAATGAGAGAAATGGGAATTTTAAGTCAATTACCTGTTCGTCGACTACATTAATATCAGAGAGTTTACGGCCAGATTTTTTGCCGGAACCACCCAATTCTTTTGCCAGGAAATAGTTTCTTGAGAATCCGAATTCCTCCTCATCTACCTCGTTAAAATCCATGTCTCCCGACAGCTGAATTACCCGTTAATTTAGACAACGAAGATCAAAATTAAAAACAAAAAGACATTAAAATCATTAAACCCAAGAAGACTCTTTTCTCCCAAATAAAAAAAGTGTGTTTCTACTAAAAAGATGGGAATGGTTTCTTTATGAATGGGGCAATAAACATATAAATTGAAATATATAGCTAACCGATTCACAGTTTAGGAGGCGGCGCTGGGTGGCGATGCTGCGAGTGAGATAATGGCGGTGGCTTCAGCTGCGACTGCGAGCAGCTGCGAGGCGGCGCTTCGCCTGAGAACCAGCGGCGGCGAAAAGAGGAGGCGAGGGAAAATGAGAAAAATGGCGCGGCTAACACAGCATTTTGGCGGGACGAAACGAAAATAAGGCAGTATTTTTTTTTGATGAAAATAATTAATTAAATATTTTAAAGTAAATCCCTCAAAAAAAATTATTTTATGAGAAAATTCCACCTAAGCGATCCGAGAATGCCACCAGTTAAACAACAGTATACATGGGGAACCTGGCGAGAGCCGTAGATGATAACTTAATCGACGGTGCAAACATCAGTGATACACATGACACGGATCGCTACATTAACCGTTGGATAATATCTTAATCTAACGGCTCTCCTGTTACTATCCTCTTCAATTTCACTCTCCAGCCAATAGAATCAAAAGCCACGGATAACTTCTATTCACCGTCGATAACACTCCAATCCAACGGCCAATATTCCCCTCTCCAATTGCCAACCCCAAGAAAACACACCCCGCGGATCTCCCTATTTAAACCCCTTTCATATCCCCCGCTTTCACCAACAGCCAATTTGACTCAAAAGCAAAAAAATCAAAGTTTCAAAAAACTTTCATTTTCTCTCAAAAAACTTTCTCGGGAAAAAATGTCTGGCCGTGGAAAGGGAGGCAAGGGTTTGGGAAAGGGAGGAGCCAAGAGGCACAGGAAGGTGCTCCGCGATAATATCCAGGGCATCACCAAGCCGGCAATTCGACGGTTGGCTCGTAGAGGTGGCGTGAAGAGAATAAGTGGGTTGATCTACGAGGAGACACGCGGCGTCCTTAAGATCTTTCTGGAAAATGTCATCCGTGACGCCGTTACCTATACGGAGCACGCTCGGCGTAAGACGGTCACCGCCATGGATGTCGTCTACGCTCTCAAGAGGCAAGGCAGGACCCTTTACGGTTTCGGTGGTTAAGCTCGGTTTAGGGGAAATTAGATTGATTAATTGGATTGTAAAGCTTTTGCAGTATCTTGACTAGGGTGGTTCGCATTTTGATGTTTTAGGTTTTCCATATTTCTAAGTTTCTCTGATTAGAATGTACTTTGATTTCAATTTGCAATGAAATTTGTCTCGGAATTTCACATCAAAATTGAATTGATTCTGAAATCTTCGCTTTTATGAACTGGATTTCCAGGTTTACTTTTCAATTCTAGGGTTTTAAATTTTAATCATTTTTGTTGTGCCATTTGCTTCTTCTAGAATCTGCTAAAAACGGTTGAATCTAATTAACCCTAATGAAGGAGATGGATATTAGTTTGCCGACTTTTTAAGACATTTGACACAAAATGGAAGATTCATTCAAATTGATTTTTCTGAAATTTCAGCTGACACGACTGAGCTGGTCAATAATGGTGAATTCAGTGACTAATTT
>AWWV01012548.1:0-21237 GCA_001974805.1 Corchorus capsularis
TGGAAGGATAAGAAATACCAAATTTCAACTATGAATAACCCATTTAGAGACTTTTACAGGAAAAAAAATATGTTGAAAAGACAGAAAGGAAAATAAAGAAAACCCATCTGCCAAGCATCCTCTTTTGCTCACTAGTGAAGTAAAGTCCAAAATTTAACTGCATGCTGATGAACACAATTAGCCTTCTTTTGTGTGCCTTGCTAAGATTGGTTAGAAAGGAATTGCAAAAGGAAACAAAAGCTAAAAGGGAGGTGTTTCTAATTCTAAATGACAAGCAACATTTTTTTTGTCATTCAACTCAAATGCAATCTCAAAATTAATGAAAAAAAAAAAAAAAGAAGCAACTATTAGTGTCGATGAAGCAGCCTAGGAACCAAACTGAACTAAGGCAGTCATCCATAAGTATTTTCCCTCTCCAATACAACACTTTGACAGAAAAACGTAATAATGTGTGCTAGTTAGGCAAGAGAAGAGCAACAAGAGGTGACTTTAAGAAACGTTGATTGAGGATCTTGGTTATTCCTTCATTCGGTCTGCATAGCTTCTTTGTGGTAATTTTCTAGATCAGCATCGAGATCCTCGGCAGATACCTTTTCACCTTGAGCTCTACCCCGTCCACGACCCCTCCTGCCTCCGCGTCCACGGCCACGAGACCGCCCTGAGAAACCACCTCTTCCTTGACCACTGCTTGTTGGATAACATAGAATGTTATTATTCAGTAAAATGAAGGAAACAGAATACAGTATATAAGTAATAGAGGAGACAATTTATCTGTAAACAGATCATGCGAGTCAGAAGTATAGCCATAGTTTTAGAAATTCCCTCAACATTTCATTTAGACATAATTAACAGAGTAACACCAGAAATTGAGCAACATTCATGAGATGTGTTGATGTCCTTTGGCTAACCATAAAGAACAGAGCAGAAAAGGCTTGACTGTGAAGTCACCTCTACAAAGTACATCTAAATGCCCTTATAGTATCCCATATGCAGGAAATAATGAATCTAACCACTGTGAGTACTTTGATAAAGCTTATGGCTTTAGCAGATACTTGGTTCTTGTATGGAAGAATCTCGACTACTACCAGCAAGTGCTAGGTTCATGATATTCAAAAAGAACAACAAGACTCATTTAAATTCTGACTCGACAATAAAAGCAAACAAATGCATAGCAATATCTCATCAAATGAAATACATACTAAGAACCTTTAAAAGAGTGACAAGCTAAGCAAATTATGAAACCATAAAGAAAAATGGGGAAATTGACAAGCTAACCTTCTGGGAGCACCATTTTGATTTGCAAATTTGCCATTTGTAGCATGGGGACCAGCGCCAGGAGTTGCAATATTTGTTCCAACAATCTCAATCTTCATTGGCTTTCCATCTAATTGAACACCATTATATCTTTTGAATGCTGCAGCAGCATCTGATCTTCGTGAGAAGACGACTTCAGCAGTTCCCTGAGATAAATAGCTTTCCCTAATTACAGCTGGGTATACAGAGTTTCTGTATTGGCATGATTATGCTAAATTGATGGAGTACCTTTGATCTTCCGCTTCGATCATAGTGAATAGCATACCGTTTTACGTCACCGACCTCTTGAAATAGCTCCTGCCAACAAATACTTCCAAATTAACAACACAGAACCTCATACTTCTTGATTATATCCATATTTCTCATGATAGGGAAAGCATTTGACTACATGAAATTGTGTGCATATACCTCGGCGATTATAAAAGAAAGTCACAAACAATGGCGTGAGCTAAAATAATACTAGATCAACAAATTTTTAAATGAAAAATGGCCACAATTCATGAACTGTTTACAGTGATCAGTGCAGCATTAGAATACCTTCCATAATTCCATCTCAACTAGAGGATCTAATTTTAGGATGAAGACTATGAAATAGACATCATATCAATTTAAACATATAACAGCCCTAATTTATTAGCTTAATGAAAAAAAAGTAAGAAACTTTGAAGCAATTGCCATAAACTTCTCAACTATCAAATCATTAAATTACTCGAAGTAACTTGAAAAATAATCGAAATCTTGGAAAAGAAAAAAGTGACCTTGATGTCTTCAGTAGAGACTCCAAAATCCAAGTTGGAAATATAAATCTTAGTTCCAGTCTCTAGCGAAGAAGCCCGACCGGGAGCTGCTGAAAAACCCGCTCCATCGTCAACGAACATATCGTGCTGCCACGCTGCATCCGGAGCTTGAACAGGCTATTCCAAGTTCGAAAACAATAATAAAAAGTTTTAAAAAGAGGAAAATTTACTATCATGAATCAAATCTACAGGGAACGAATAAAGAAGAAGGATAAAAGAGGAGTTCTGTAACTGAGAACTGACCTTGGAATACGGTGCAGTACGGTTGCCGGCGCGGTTGGGGAAGCGACGAGAGGGACCGGGTCCGGAACCACGTGGGGGGCGCGTACGGTTGGGTCCAGGCTTTTTGTTGGATTTGATGAGATCATCAAGAGACATGTCGAGGGGGCTCGTCATCTTCTTGTTTTGGATGAAAGGAAGAAACCCCTTAGCTTAGGAAGAAGGAAAAGCAAGCCTCAGCTAGGGTTTTGGCAACTCTGGCAGTGGCTGCTTGCTTCGCTGTGGGGAGCCCCGAGGCACGAAGAGAGAGAAAGAGAAACAGAAAATTGAAATTCCTGAGCTTATAGTCTCAAAGCGGTAATTATTAATGTATGATAAAATGTGGAAAATTGAACATCAAAGGTGTCGTGGTGTAGTTGGTTATCACGTCAGTCTAACACACTGAAGGTCTCCGGTTCGAGTCCGGGCGACGCCATTACGTGTTTTTTTTTTTTTTTTTTGCGTTAATCTTCAAGCGGGCTCTTGCTAGGACCCAAATTTTGGGCTCCTTGACCCATCTGTTGGGCCTTAGCGTGGGCTACTTTGGAATATTTAAACCTTGCTTAACTCGCAATGCCCATTTTGGTCTTTGAAGCGGATAGTTTGAGAGAATTTAGAAAGCCCGTTAACTTGGGGCTCAACCGAGTACCCTTAACCAAACTCCACTAAGCATTAACATTTAGCCGACAAAGTCAGCTAAGGTCGTCGAATGACAATGTCATCAATATCATGCTCAATCAAATGCAGGGTTCCGTCAACACTAAAGATCCCTGAGAAATCCTAATCAAAGTTTGCCAAGAAGTTAGCACAATGATTTCCGTCCATATATACATGAGTAATCTCTCTAATCCAATC
Organism: Corchorus capsularis; assembly: GCA_001974805.1. Taxonomy (NCBI): domain Eukaryota; kingdom Viridiplantae; phylum Streptophyta; class Magnoliopsida; order Malvales; family Malvaceae; genus Corchorus; species Corchorus capsularis. The sequence continues at coordinate 3,225 of AWWV01012548.1, forward strand.
ACCTTTCACCAAAACCAAATGTGTGGGGATAATCCCTTGATCTAACAAGTTTACCCGCACACTAACATCCATTTACACAATCACATTGGATAAATTAAGAGATTTAGCTACGCACAGCCCCTCTCGTAAGCCCACTAAGCATTAACATGATGTACAAAGTTGGTAAATTCCAAACTTGCATTGATGCCACCAAAAGAGAAAAAAAAAAAAATCCAAACTTGCATTGGTTTCCAACAATCCTACAATTGTTCCCTTTGAACTAACGGAAAAACTTTGTAACGTCTGTTAAGTTTTTGTTTTGTTCATTTACCGTAGAAGTAAGCCGAGCTGGCTTTTACAAGCAATCAACATCTCTCCCATTCATGAGTCATAGTAAATTAGTAATTAATCTATCATTAACTAATTTGAAAGCTTATCCATTGAGATATCTCAAGAGCCAAGATTCAAAGACAAAACTATACTATAATGCATAAATATTGTACTTATCATGATACATAATCCAAATTTGGGTAAATTACTGATTTTTTCCAATGCATATTAAACTCAAGACCAACTTTGGACCAGCCCATTTTTATTTGATAACGTGGCCAATCTCCTTGATTCTTCACCACAAACATAAATTCTATCATGACGATAGTATATACAGCTGGTGAATCCAATGCAATTATTATTGTAAATTATTATTTCCCTTTGTCTAAACTAGAACAGATTAGAAGAATTTTCACCCTTTTGTGAACACAAGGTGTTTCTTCCGTCTCTATTTGTCACTCTTAATTGTTTTACTTTATGAATGAAATATATATATTTCTCCATCATTATCAAGAATCAAATAAATCCCCAATTTTAATCTGTTCTAAATTCGTTGATTGTTTCAAGGCAAAAGGATCTCGTGGAATCAACTCGAACCATGTCTGATTCATTAAAAAAAATTCAAACCCTTTTTCTTTAAAATTTGATTGGTACAAGATAGAACCGACAATACCTCAGCACTATAATTTTTATTTTTGGGCTAATCATGATTAGTAGTCAATTGGGTAATATCACATTTTATAATTTGATCAAACGACATAATTATAGCTTATATATAATATGTATTCTCTTTGCCTTACAATTGCAAGAGTCCACGTTGTAATGAAATGGACCTAAATGGATTTTACCCAAGGTAAGCATTATAATTTTTGTTTCATTTATAGGATGTATATAATTTCAAAGCTAATCACTTGGCTTACATTAGTTGTATTAGTAAATGAAACATCATGATTATGCTAATTGGATGATTCACCTATGCGTATTCAAGTAGAAATCTATATATAATAGAGATATATTATATTATGTATATATATATAGAAGAAACTAGAAAGAAAAGATATATATTAAATATACTATATAGAAATTACATACATTACCAAGAAACCAAATTGATCCTCTTGTAGATTTGCAATGGGGACTCATTTGTAGTATTTGATCATACGAAACGATCAAAGCCAAGTAAAGGGGTTCACATTTTGAATGTGTTTGGTGCAATGATGAGTGAAATGGTTTAACGAGCCGAGAATTATAGCGTGAAATGAGTACAACAATCCCCTTAAAACTTCTCTTCGGAGTCCCAAGACACAAGAAGGATTCTCCAAATTTAGCGTTAATTACTTAAGATAAGATCGATGGAATTAATTAATAAAGTTAAAATAATCATGGGTTTTAGGTTTTGTGGAGCTCTTGATGATCTCTTTACAAATATCCCAATTATGTAGAAGCATGATAGTAAGAAATTAAAAAGAAGCTTGTTATAGATAGCAAGTGATTTACGTGAAATGTGACCAAATTGCAAGGCACTTTTTTTGCCTTTTGGAGGAAAACGATGTTATTGGGTCAATTTGCCTTTTGTATTGCATGGTTTTCGTTTAAGCAAAAAATTGGAAACACGTGAGTTTTTTTCATTTTTTCCCTTAACAGATATGAATATGATGATCAGTTGTTCACTTAACCCTTATGCTATCGACGACGACTCAAAGTCACGGACGCCTTGCCACTGCCCATTTCTCCGATTGGCGATTGCTTAGAGATTCATTCTTAACCAAAGTCATAGATCATGTGGGTTTGTTTCACGACAATTTGGAATGTTACAAAAAGGGAGAAAATTTTAGTTTCAAATAAAATTAAAAATTTGGTGGTCCTCAAATTACATAATCTAAAATGGATTTTGTTAATTATTATTGAAAATATTGTTGGTTGTAAACTTAGAAGGATATAGATTGTATAATGGATCCTCATCCTTTTTAAGCTTTTGCCTAAGCATTTCAACTCACGGTCACGGACGCCTTGCCTTGTTCTTTTCTACGACTGCTTTGTTTGAATATTTCTTAATTTTCTCCTCAAATCAGTACCTAAAGTGGTCATGGTTAAGTATATTAATCTAATTATTAATTAATTTGATCATAGAAAATTTCCGAAACTGGAATTTTTTTTTTGTAAGGAAAAATAACTAACTTTCATTCATATAAGATGAAAGTACACAATAACTGATTTTACAATAATTTTAGGAATATCATCATTTATTACATCAAATTTCAGTAAAACCCCATAATCGATTAAATTTTGCACCTGAAGAACTGGATTTTCCTTGGAAATCCAAAACGCCTGTCGTGAATCATGTTGATGTCTCACTATCACGCCCATCACCCCTCGTTGTCGCTTGTTCTTCCAAACAAAAAGTTTTGATCAACGATAATCAAGTTATTGATTCGACGCACAGATCTCTTCCTTGGCACAAATCCGAAACTGGAATTTTAATTCTCATATTTGAGTTTTATATGTATGGAGAAAGTAGACATTGGAAAAGGAAAGATTATGTCCATTTTAAGTCCGAGGGCACTTGATTTCAAAGTGTTTATTAGATATGTTTATACCCCCCAAAGAAAATCTTAAATGGCTTTAATTTCATCTTAAGTCCACTGAATAATTAATACTATCCACTAATTTCATCTCTTGCTGGCAATTACCTGGCTTTAATTTCATTTTAAGTCCTCAGCACGGTATCAGCTTCGTCATACCCATTTTGGTTAACCTACCTAAAACCCCAAATTATGATGTTTACAGTTGGGCAAGATTGTCAAAAGGATACTCTATTAAGTATTAGTCAAAAAATAACATGCACCCTCGGTCCATGTTTACTAAATTCAGTAAGAGAAATAATTGAATTCAATTAGATCATGGCTTGAAGAATTGAATATCTCAATGTTTTAATGCTACTAATTAAGTCACAAGAATATCCATGTGCGCCTAGTTAGTCAACCTTCCCTGTTTTTTGTTGTTGCAATTTCCAGAAGCTTGTTAATGCCAATGGATCACATACATTTTTTGTACATTTTTTCCTTTGTTGCCATTGACTATTGATATGGCCGACCCCTTACACATGCACTTTTCTTGCAATTATATTTATATATTTGTAACAAATTAACTTCAAACACAAGCTAATTTGCTTACTTTAATTCGATTGGAAATTCGGAATAAACCAGGCTGGTCAATAAAATTAAGACATTACCATTTATAACCTTTGGATGTGGACTTAATTTTAATAACAACCGTTAGATATAGATAGTGCAACAAAGTATTGTGGTTTATGGTAGTGCAAATAACTTCACCCTAAAACTAAAACTACCATTTTATACATATATTGTGAAAAAAAAAACAATCATTTATATATACTACTACATATGTATTAATCGGGGTATCCATTAACCACATTGGGTTCTGACTAATTCAGAGCAGAGCCGTGTCGGATTCTATATGGGGAAAGCTCTATCAATACCTGTTTTCGATATTCACATGACTCGAACTCAAATACATGTTTTCGATATTCACATGACTCGAACTCAAAATCTTGAAGGTGATTGAGCTCATTCCACTCAACCCATTGGTAATCTAGTCTAGTCTAGTAACTTAGTAAGAAAATGTGAAACATGAAACGAAATCTAACGTTGGAAACTTATTCCAAGACGTCTTCCAATAACCCAAATTTTGTTCATGTAAATACATGATAAGAGGGGTACCTTCTATATATATGCGTTATATTTTGTCTATAAGTAATTGAATCTAGAACATTGATATTGCAGCTTTAGTTTTAAAATTATAAACAGCATTTCATTTCAATTTTAGAAATGGGTATTGCTTTACAGAGCTGCAGGGTGCAGCAGTTGAGTTAAAATGGAAGAATTTTATTGGTATTTTCATGGTGACCATTTGTTTTGGACTCTGCCGAAGATCGGTGCTTCCTCGTAGCTGTGAGCCTGTGACTCTGTCAACAGTACCATTAAAAAACAAGAGGTGGCAATGGGAGAATAGTGGAATTGAAACGTGTAATGAAAACACCCTTTGACACGCCTAAGAAAATTATTACAACTGCATGCCAAAAAAGAGCTGGCATTTAGTGCAATTTTGGGTGTATCTATAACTTCAAAAATCAACTGCAATATGTTCATCAACTTTATGTCCAGAATAAGAAAACAAAACTTGCTACTTCTTGTCTGATACTGGTCGGTGAGGGACATTGTTGTAATTAAAACATGTTTTTAAGTCAGTTCGTCATGTTACTAGAATTCTAAACTAGAACTTCAAACTTGATTATACGAGGAAGAGAAGACGTCTTGGAATCAAAATGGGTTTTTTTTTATATTTTTTCTATTTCTTCCATGAACCAACTTTTACGTTGAGTTGTCCTTCCTAGGAAATGCAAGAAATTCTTCATTTTTACCATCGTTTATATTACTATTGAGATTGAGGTAGTCATCATCATGACGTTTATTTTAGTCAGTGCCCATTTTGCTCTTATATGTGGTAAATAAATTTTTTATTCTTACAAAGTCATGACTTATAACATCAGCGTAATGTAAGAGTGAGCAGAGGTGCCATATAAACAGTTATGGTATCAATTTGGCAAAAAAAAAAAAGGGCATGTATATTAGTATTATCACTTTATCCAGGTGATGTTAGTATATTCATTTTCTATTTGTACAAGTCAAAATCCCAAAATATATACTCTTTTACAAAAATTTACAAGTCAACATTGGTGATCTGATAACAAAGTTAGAGTGTCAGGGGTTCTTAATTTCAGTGGTCGTGATTATAATAAAAACCTGTCGATATAAGTATGAGAAGATTAAGAAAAGAAAAACACTTGTCTCATTTTTGTTAATAACACATCTAAGCATTAGTAGCATTTTATGTCCTTTGAAAGTGTATTTAGCAATTAATATATGTTCTTTTATACCATCCTTCTCATACCAATGAAGGGTTAAGTAATCATTTTATATTCATCGGCTATATAAGATTGAATGTATTGGCTAACTCTACATGTAAGATGAACGACGAATTTAAGTTACTTCCTGATCCACCTGATGATATGAAGAATCAGTTGGATGCGGATAAACAAGGTGTTACTTTTTCTCGTAGCTTTTGCCATAGTTGATTGTTTCTTACTTGTTTTCACACACACACAAAAAAATGTATGCAACAATTTATATCTAGTGACTCCAAGTATAGCCTTAATTAATTATTGATTGGAGAAGAAGACTAGAAGAGTAATATTTGAGTAAACAAGTGAACACAATTAAATCCTGCATGTGAAAAGTAATAGTCTAAGTTGAGTTTGCTGCATTGTCTAGCAACCCAAAAACGAAAAATGAAAAATGGCAATTGAAATTGAATATTATTATTATTATTGATAATAATAATAATGATAATTTACACTTTTGGGGGCTTTCCAAAGACAAAGGACCGTAAGATATGAAATACCCCACAAACATCACAAAGCGACAAAGCAAGAAAATTGCCTCCCCTGCATCTCCCCTGCCCCGCCCCCTCAGCTATAAATTCCTCTGCATGTTTCCATTGATTCTTTCTCAAAATCCCCGCCTCAATTTTTGCTTCATTTCATGAGCAAAATAGACATTAATCCATTCATTTAGCAGAAATTAAGTTAAGAAATTAAGAATGGCTTTTAACATTACTTCCATTAAAGCCTCTTCAAATGGAGCTTGGCAAGGTGATAACCCTCTGAATTTCGCCTTCCCATTGTTGATAGTTCAAACCACTTTGATCCTTGTTCTTGGTCGCTTCCTTGCTTTCCTTCTCAAACCTTTTCGCCAACCCAAAGTCATTGCTGAAATAGTTGTATGTATCTCTCTTCCATCTCCTTTCTTGCATGTTTATGGTAAATTATCATCTTTTTCCATGTTTGATTTTATGATTTTGTGGTATATATTGCTGTATATATAGTAGTATATATATTACTATTGAGATTGAGGTGGTCATCAATTCATCATGACGTTTATTATAGTCAGTGCCCCATTTTCTTGTTATATGTGGTAAATAAATTTGTATTCTTAAGTTATAACATAAGCTTAATGTAAGAGTGAGCCAGAGTAGAAAGGTGCCATAAACAGTTATATTATCAATTTGGCCAAAAAAAAAAGAGGCATTTATGTTATCATTTTATCCATACATATCTTAATGTAGGAGATGATGTTAGTATTTTCATTTTCTATTTGTACAAGTCAAAATTTTCAAATAGTTTTCTAAAAAGATAAAGAGGTTATAAGTCAACAATGGATGATATGTTAATTTTAGCGATCGAAATTGAAACCTGATAATGTCAAGTATATTATTAATATAACTTTGAAAAAAAAGAAAACACTTGTCTCATTTTTGTTAATACTATTATCTAAGCATTAGCATTTTATGTTCTCCAAAAGTGTATCAAGCAATTAATTAAGTAATTAATTAAAGAAGCATGAGATACCCAAATCGATTTATATGTTTGTTTATACCAAGGGTTAAATAATCATCGTTTTATACTTTAAGCGAGTTAAAATATACACTTATGTTGTTAGCTCAATTGGTGAGTGAACTGTCACTGAATTGTGAGTTTCTGAATTTAAATCTCATCGTATATGAATTTTGTCCAACTTTATGTTGTTTTAGTTACTTGTTATTCAAAAACTAGTTTGGTATTTGGTTCTCATTTAAATGTTTGAAAATAAAGGAAATTATCTGATTATCGTATGTGATCTAAATATTGTGCCATTTCAAAAAAAAAAAGTCAAAATATAGAATAGTATTACTGCCTTAAGTATTGGTTGGATAAGAAGAGAAATTGAGTAAACAAGTGAACAATTAAATCATGCATGTGAAAAAAGTAATAGTCTAAGTTGAGTTGCTGCATTGTTTAGAACTCCAAATCGAAAAATCAAAAATGGCAATTGAAATTGAATATTACTGATAATGATAAATTTACACTTTTGGGGCTTTCCAAAGACAATGGACCGAGAGATATCAAATACCCCACAAACATTACAAAGCGACAAGCAAGAAAACTGCCTCCCCTGCATCTCCCCTGTCCCTCTCCCTCAGCTATAAATACCTCTGCATGTTTCCATTGATTAATTCTTTCTCAGAATCCCCGCCTCAATTTTTGCTTCATTTAATTTCATGAGCAATTTTTGAAAGATAAGAAATTTTAACAATGGCTTTTAACATAACTTCCATTAAAACTTCTTCAAATGGAGCTTGGCAAGGTGATAACCCTCTGAATTTCGCCTTCCCATTGTTAATAGTTCAAACCACTTTGATCCTTGTTCTTAGTCGCTTCCTTGCTTTCCTTCTCAAACCCCTTCGTCAACCCAAAGTCATTGCTGAAATAGTTGTATGTAAATTAATCTCTCTTCCATTTCATTAATTTCTTGCATGTTTATGGTAAATTATGATTTTTTTTTTCATGTTTGATTTTTTTGACTTTTTTTTTCAGGGTGGAATTCTTCTTGGGCCATCGGCGTTTGGTCGGAACGAAGAGTATTTACATAAAATTTTTCCGTCATGGAGTATGCCGGTGTTGGAAACCGTCGCCAGCATTGGTCTTCTTTTTTTCCTTTTCCTTGTTGGTCTCGAGCTCGATTTGAGCTCAATTCGTCGCAGTGGGAAACGAGCTTTCGGAATCGCTTTCGCCGGAATATCCCTCCCGTTCATCTGCGGAATCGGCGTCGCCTTCGTCATTCGGAAAACCGTCGACGGCGCCGATAAAGTCGGGTACGGTCAGTTTCTAGTCTTCATGGGAGTAGCACTCTCCATCACTGCTTTCCCTGTTCTGGCACGTATATTAGCAGAGCTCAAATTGTTAACCACCCGAGTTGGAGAAACCGCCATGGCCGCCGCCGCATTCAACGACGTCGCTGCATGGATTTTACTAGCTTTAGCCGTTGCACTCGCCGGAAATGGCGATGGCCAACACAAAAGCCCGTTAATATCAATCTGGGTCCTTCTCTCCGGTGTTGCTTTTGTTATTTTCATGATGGTTGTGATCCGACCCGCCATGAAATGGGTCGCCAGCCGCTGCTCCCCGGAGGGAGACGTCGTCGACGAGGCTTATATTTGTTTAACATTAGCCGGTGTAATGGTTTCTGGGTTTATGACTGACCTTATTGGAATCCATTCAATATTTGGTGCATTTATTTTTGGATTAACGATTCCTAAAGAAGGAGAATTTGCAGAGAGATTAATTGAAAGGATTGAAGATTTCATTTCCGGTTTGCTTCTGCCGCTTTACTTTGCTTCCAGCGGTTTGAAAACTAACGTGGCGAAAATCAGCGGCGGTACGGCTTGGGGTCTCTTGGCGTTGGTTATAGGCACCGCCTGCACCGGGAAGATTTTAGGGACGTTTTTGGTGGCGATGATGTTTAGAATGCCGGTGAGAGAGTCGTTGGCGCTTGGCGTTTTGATGAATACTAAAGGATTGGTTGAACTCATTGTTCTCAACATTGGCAAGGAGAAGAAGGTGAGCTTTCTTTTACACTTTGTTTTGTTACTATTACTATATTTTAATATTTTTGTTAGGTTTTCTTATGGTATTTTTCTTTACAACCCTAACTCAATATCCAATAATTATAATCCGAAATCGAGTTGTGTCGGATCTGAATAAGTGAAATCTTTCAAACCCTATCAATTGTTATGTTAGATCAATTATTGTTACCTAGCATGATATCATTGAATAACAAGAGCCAATCATTCATCTAATTTTAGGTCAAAATTTAAAATCTCAAACATTTTTTTAATAAACATTAAGGAGACTTTAACCTATGATGATTAGTACCTTGTGACCAGCTATTTGAGTTAAAAAATTATAAATCATGTACACCCATGCTTCTCTTTTTGGTCTATGCTAAAATTTCAATTTTGATTGGATTGTAAAATTGCGGGTCAAAGACTATTTGGTGAGCTTGTTGGTCATGAATAGTAACCATAATGACTATAATTAGTTATATCATCAATAATTAATCAATTTGTTCCATATTTTTTAAACTTAAATTCCCTTTTAGAGCAAGAAAGATCCTCCCGAAAGTTGGCAACTAGCTTGGTTTAAAAGTTTTCTACGACAATAAAAAATACTTATATATACAAGAAATCTCAACTTTTCTTGATGATGATGCCATTCCAAGGAACTAGGACAATTTCAAACCCCGGTTTCAATTTTGATGGCTTCACAATTCATTAGTGACAAAACTATTTACGAGTCAAAAATGCAATAATCCATAGGAAAATAAAACATCCCACGGGATTCTTTAGCAAATTCTAGTGGTAACTTGTCGCCTCTTGCTAGGTTTAGCTTAAATTTCTTCACTTAAAAAAAAAAAATCAAACATGTGCAGCCCGATTTTTCTTACAAGCCAATCATTTATCCGTCCGCATCATCACCTCGAGACCCTTCCTTATGAAAAGCATGACATAATTGATCACATTTTTCATATATATACTAATGATTTTGGAATTGAATTTTGTTTTCTATACATGCAGGTCCTTAATGATGAGACATTTGCAATTTTAGTCCTCATGGCACTATTCACCACATTCATCACAACCCCAACCGTGATGGCCATATACAAGCCGGCCCGGCGTTCCGCCGCCATCGCTCACCGGAAATTACGTGACTTAACCAACACCGACGAGTCGAAAGACCAGCTAAGGGTGTTGGCTTGCCTTCATGGCCTTAGCAACGTACCTTCAATTATCAATCTCATTGAATCAACTAGAAGCACCAAAATTTCCCAACTCAAGCTTTACATAATGCACCTTGTTGAACTCACTGAACGTTCTTCCGCAATCATTATGGTCCAAAAGGCCCGAAAAAATGGGCTTCCTTTCATTAACCGGTTTCGCCGAGGCGAATGGCACGACCGGGTTGCTGGGGCTTTTCAGGCCTATAGCCAATTGGGCCGAGTCTCGGTCAGGCCCACAACGGCTATCTCCACATTGTCGACCATGCATGAGGATATTTGCCACGTGGCGGAATCCAAGAGGGTGACGATGATCATATTGCCTTTCCACAAACAATGGAGGGGAGAAGGGGATCATCAGACGGTGGAAAATGTGGGTCATGGATGGAGATTGGTGAATCAAAGGGTGTTAAAGGGCGCACCATGTTCAGTGGGGGTGCTCGTGGACCGTGGATTTGGAAGTGGAGCCCAGACTCCAGGGCCCACTGGGATAGTGGGCCAAAGGGTTTGCATTTTGTTTTTTGGTGGGCCAGATGATCGTGAGGCTTTGGAGTTGGGTGGTAGGATGGCTGAGCATCCAGCCGTTAAAGTGACCGTTGTAAGGTTCGTTGAAAGGGAAGGATTGGAAAGAAATGGCATAATATTGAGGCCTTCACCAAGTCAGTCCACTGAAAAAAGTTACAGCTTCTCCACTGCCAAAATGAACCCTGAGAAAGAAAAGGTAAGTCCTAAATATTTATCTCTTTTTTCTTTTTTGCAAGATTTCGGTAATGAGTAATTAATTTGACTTTTGACTAATTCAGAGTCAAGTTGTGTCATAGGAGAAAAACTCTCACAATTCCTATTTGTTATGTCCATAATACTCGAATTCAAAACCTTATCCTATATACATTTATATTTTTTGGTACACAATCCCCGCATCTGAATCTGATTCATCCTAGATTGAGTCATGTCAGATTCCAAATGAGTTACATCTTTTATTATTCGAATCAGATACCTTACTCTGTATTTATTCATATTCAAGAGGGATATGAAATTTGTCTATGACAATATAACTGGTTTTTATTGGAAATCTTTATAATAAAAAATGTGCATTTTTTTTATCACACAGGAATTGGATGAGGCTGCACTGGCAGAATTCAAAAGCAAATGGGAAGGAATGGTAGAGTACATAGAGAAGACAGCAAGCAACGTTGTTGAGGAAGTGTTAGGAATTGGACAATGTGGGGACTATGATCTTATAGTTGTAGGAAAGGGGAGGTTCCCATCACCCACGGTGGCCAAATTGGCGGACCGCCAAGCCGAGCATGCCGAATTAGGGCCTATAGGGGACATTTTGGCCTCCTCAAACCGCCGTGTTTTGTCGTCGGTGCTGATTATACAACAGCACGATATGGCTCATGCGGAGGAGACACCGGTTGCAAAGGTTGTCCAAAATAATGATTATAACAAGTTTAATGGTGATGGATCTTCAGGGATGGAAGAGATTTCAAAGGTTGTGTAATTACAAATGAAATGCCAACTGTGGTATATAATATAAATAAGTATATATATTATATATAAGCAATTGTAAAAAGAACTTATAATTAAGATTAGCATGCTTCTCTCTTAATCAATAATTAAGATTAATTAGCATGTGAAAGAAGAAGGAAATGCATGCACATATAAAAAAACTTGTCTTTCAAGTCGAGTCAATTTATTTCCTTGAGAATTATTTAGATGCATTTTTAACAGAATGATATGCCTTTAGGGTTTGATAATAACAAGACAGTTGCAAATTAAAAAGCAAGTTATTCTTGAGGAACTAGTATTTGATCAGTTTTCTATAGTTTTTTTTTCTTTTTTCAAAAAAATCTCAGCTGGAATCTACAAAAAGGGTTGAGGATATATTCTAAAAATCTCTCAAAATTCGGAAGTCAAAGATTTGAGAAGCTTTAGATATGCTTATAATTTTTAAAAGCATGCATGTTTTAGAAAAAGCGATTGATGTGTTCCATTGATCTGACTATTTATAGTATTCGCATATCAGATTGATTGAAATCAATTTAATCATATATTGGGTTTCGATAAATTCAAAATTAGTCAGGTTATAGTCCAAGACAAGTATAAGACCTTATTTAAGAGAATCGAGTACTTTCTATTTAACTCCAAAAGACACAGGTAAATCCTTTCATTTGTTGATGAACAATTGAACATATATACACGATCATTTTATCATTGTCTCTTCAGGGAAGTGACAGGGCAATGACTATGAATATAATATACAGAAGAACTTATCAGTATCTCCAAGATTTGAAAGCAAATGTTACTTTTTTTTTTAAAGAAAGAGTTTATCTTTGCGCAATTTCTTTAATGATCACTTTGTATGAGATTAAACATTTATTAATTAAATCAAGATTAGGCAGAAATTAACTTATAGTGTTAATTAGTAGAAAAGAAAACAAAGAAAAAGGTTTCCAAGTTTCAACTAATCTAAGACTTGACAGTACTTTTCTACTATTTTTATGGTAAGTCAAACCATTTTTTCTTGTGTAATTAAGCAAGAAAACCACATATATTGCTCTTCAAAGAAAAAAAATTAAAAACGCATATATATTGGATGCATATGCACCCAGTGGTTAAGAGTTTGGGATTTCTTGTGGGAGGTCCCGGATTCGAACCTGGGAAGGACGGAATGAGATTATGGGAAAGGAGATAACTACTTCCTATGTAATCTATTTCAATATCATGTTCATGAGTAGCAAAAAAATATACCAGAAAGCAAAATGTGGCTTGCCCTGATACCAATACTATAATATATAAGCTTCAACTTTCAAAGCACTTAGAAGGCTATATAATTTTATACTATATATATAATAAAGATTAAAGACCCTTTTTTCATTCCAAAAGTAAATATGTTGTAGGTTGAGGAGCACATCAAGGCAAGAACCACTTATGTTTTGCTCACATGTTATTATAATAAATTCATAACATGGTAATTATATTGTAGATTGTGGAATTAATAATTTTTGGCACGCACTCTCAATTGAATAAGGTATTGACACATATAAACTAGTACTTTTTTATAATGCTCGCCTTCGCCATTAGATACAAGCAAAATTGGTTAACATTTTTCTTTTTGGTGGAAGGTTAGTATATTATTATTAAGACATTGTCTGTTGTAGCCGTCCTTAATTAATTATTATATCTGGCCACGCACTAAACATTTTTCATTTTTTAAAATGTATTTTACTAATACTAGTAATTTGGCACGTGTTTCACATGGGGTTGAAATTTTGATCGAAACATATCTTAAGTTACATAGTTTGCAATATAATGTCAATGTTAATTTTGAAAAGATTAAATTTCTCTAAATTTTTATTGAGAATAAATTAATCAATTTTTTGTTTCATATTGTTTTGAATTAATTTCTAATTAAATCGAAATAAGATTTAAATACTCGTAAAATTAAACAAATCCTTAAATCCAATATGTCTGAGATTTGATTTGATAATATAGATATTTCAAGGAGTCTCGGCGCCAAAAGTCATGCAAAACTCAGTTGGGTCCGGAACGCGTTTTTAGCCAAAAATCATGATGATAGAAATGACCCGAAAGATATTCCCTTGATTTTTGGCAAAAATACTCATAAAATAAATATAATTTATTGCCAAAAAGATTGGAGGACTTTTCACGCTTTTAATATCGTTTTCCATATTTTTTCTAAATTAATTTCTAATTAAATCGAAATTAAGATTTAGATGTACGTAAAAACAAATGCTTAAATCCAATGTAGATGAGATTTCGACAGATGAATAAAGATATTTCAAGGAGTCTCAGCGCAAAAAATCATGCAAAACATAGTTGTGGTCCCGGAACGCGTTTTAGTAAAAACCCGTGATGGTTAGTACATGATTTCGGCTAAAAACTTACTCGGAATTTTTTTCCAATTTTTTGCCACAATACTCTAAAAAATATAAAATTCAACGCCAAAAATATTGAATGGTTTTCACGCTTCTAATATCGTTTTCCATTTTTATTCAAATTTATTTCTAATTAAATCGAAACAAGATTTAGATACTCGTAAAAACAAATCCTTAAATCCAATGTGGCTGAGATTTGGTTAGATGAATATAGATATTTCAAGGAGTCTTTCTGCCAAAAATCATACGAAACTGAGCCGAGGCCCCGAAACGTGTTTTTAGCCCCAAAATCATGATGGCTAGAACACGATTTCGGTTAAAAACTGACCCGAATTTTTTTTTTTCTGAAATTTTTGCCACAATGCTCAGAAAAATATATAATTCAACGCTAAAAAGATTAACGGGTTTTTCACACTTCTACAATCTTTTTTCCATTTTTTCCTAATTAATTTCTAATTAAATAGAATCAAGATTCAGATACTCGTAAAAACAAGTCCTTATATCTAATGTGGTTGAGATTTGGTTAGATGAATATAGATATTTCAAGGAGACTTCACGTTAAAAATCATGCAAAATTGAGTTGGGGCTCCAGATTGCGTTTTACGCCATAAATCGTGATGGTTAATACACAATTTCGGCTACAATTTTGCAAAAATTGACCCGAAAATATTTTTCCTCAATTTTTCCACACAATACTCAAAAAAAATATATAATTCAACGCCAAAAAATTGAAGGGTATTTCACGCTCTTAATTTCGTTTTCCCATTTTTATTCGAACTTATTTCTAATTAAATAGAAACAAGATTAAGATGCTCGTAAAAACAAATCCTTAAATCCAATGTGGCTGAGATTTGATTAGATGAATATAGATATTTCAAGGAGTCTTTCTGCCAAAAATCATGCGAAACTAAACCGGTGAACCAGGGCCCCGAAACGCGTTTTTAGCCCCAAAACCGTGACACAATTTCGGCTAAAAACTGACCCGAAAATTTTTTCTTGAAATTTTTCCTAGAATACTCAAAAAAATATATAATTCAACACCAAAAAGATTGCCGAGTTTTTCACGCTTCTAATATCGTTTTTCCATTTTTTCCTAATTAATTTTTTATTAAATAGAATCAAGACTCAGATACTCATAAAAACAAGACCTTATATCTAATGCGGTTGAGATTTGGTTAGATGAATATAGATATTTCAAGGAGTCTTTATGCAAAAAATCATGCGAAACTCAGACGGAGCCCCGAAACACGTTTTTAACCAAAAAATCGTGATGGTTAGTATACGATTTCGGCCAAAAACTAATCTGAAATTTTTTTTGCCACAATACTCAAAAAATATATAATTCAACACCAAAAAATTGAAGGGTTTTTCACGCTTCTAATATCGTTTTCCCATTTTTATTCGAATTTATTTCTAATTATATCGAAACAAGATTCAGATGCTCGTAAAAAACAAATCCTTAAATCAGATGTGGCTGAGATTTGGTTAGATGAATATAGATATTTCTAGGACTCTTTCTGCCAAAAATCATGCGAAACCGATCCGGGGACCCGAAACGCGTTTGTAGCTTCAAAACCGTGATGGTTAGTACACGATTTCGGCTAAAACTGACCCGCTAAAATTTTTTTCCTCAAATTTTTGTTTTCCCATTTTTATTCTTTATTATTTCTCATTAAATCGAAACAAGATTCAGATGCTCGTAAAAACAAATCCTTAAATCCAATGTGGCTGAGATATGGTTAGAAGAATATAGATATTGCAAGGAGCCTTTCTGCCAAAATTCATGCGAAACTGAGCAGGGACCCCGAAATGCATTTTTAGCCTCGAAACCGTGATGGTTAGTACACGATTTCGGCTAAAAACTAACCCGAAATTTTTTTCCTGAAATTTTTTGTCACAATACTCAGAAAAATTATATAAGTCAATACCAAAAAGATTGACGGGCTTTTCACACTTCTCATATCATTTTCCCATTTTTTAATTAATTTCTAATTAAATATAAAAAAGATTCAGATACTCGTAAAAACAAGTCATTACATCCAATGCGGTTGAGATTTGGTTAGATGAATATAGATATTTCAAGGAGTCTTTCTCCAAAAAATCTTGCGAAATTGAGCCGGGACCCCGAAACACGTTTTTAGCCAAAAACCGTGATGGTTAGTACATGATTTTCGCCTAAAAATGACCCGAAGAATTTTTTTCTCAATTTTTTACCACAATACTCTAAAAAAATAAAATTAACGCCAAAACTATTGAAGGATTTTTCACACTTCTAATAATATCGTTTTCCCATTTTTTTAGAATTAATTTCTAATTAAATCGAAACAAGATTTAGATGCTCGTAAATACAAATCCTTAATATGGCTGAGATTTGGTTAGATGAATACAAATATTTCAAGGAGTTTTTCTATCGAAAATCATGCGAAAAAGTGCCGAGACCCCGAAAGTGGTTTTTAGCCCCAATTTTTTTTTTGAAATGTTTGCAACAATATTCAGACAAAATATATAACTCAACGCCAAAAAGATTGACGAGCTTTTCACACCTCTACTGTTGTTTTTCCATTTTTTTCCTAATTAATTTCTAATTAAATAGAATCAAGATACAGATACCCGTAAAAAATGTCCCTATATCTAATGTGGTTGAGTTTGATGAATATTGATATTTTCAAGAGTCTTCACGCAAAAAATCATGCAAAATTGAGCTAGGGCTCTGGCACGCGTTTTTTTTCCTCAATTTTGCAATTTTGCAAAAACTGACCCGAAATGTTTTTCCTCAATTTTTTTCCACAATACAAAGAAAAAATTATATGATTCAACGCCAAAAAATTGAAGGGGTTTTCACGCTTCTAATATCGTTTTCCGAATTTTATTCAAATTTATTTCTAATTAAATCGAAACAAGATTCAGATGCTCGTAAAAACAAATCCTTAAATCCAATGTGGCTATGATTTGGGTAGATGAATATAGAAATTTCAAGAAGTATTTCTGCCAAAAATCATGCAAAACTGAGCCGTGGCCCCAAAACGCGTTTTTAGCCCCAAAACCATGATGGTTAACGTACACGATTTTGAATAAAAACTGACCCGATTTTTTTTTCCTGAAATTTTTGCCCCAATACTAAAAAAAAATATAATTCAACGCCAAAAAGATTGACG
Organism: Corchorus capsularis; assembly: GCA_001974805.1. Classification (NCBI taxonomy): domain Eukaryota; kingdom Viridiplantae; phylum Streptophyta; class Magnoliopsida; order Malvales; family Malvaceae; genus Corchorus; species Corchorus capsularis. The sequence continues at coordinate 20,322 of AWWV01012548.1, forward strand.
GGCTTTCACGCTTCTAACTATCGTTTTTACATTTTTTTAATTAATTTCTAATTAAATAGAAACAAGATTCAGATACTCATAAAAACAAGTCCTTATATCCAATGCGGTTGAGAATTGGTTGGATGAATATAGATATTTCAAGGAGTCTTCACGCCAAAAATCATGCAAAATTGAGTCGCGGCTCCGGAACGCGTTTTTCGCCAAAGACTGTGATGGTTAGTACACGATTCCAGCTACAATTTTGCAAAAACTGACTCAAAATGTTTTTCCTCAATTTTTGCCACAATAATCAGAAAAATCATACAATTCAACGCCAAAAAATTGAAAGGTTTTTTCACGAATTTAATATCGTTTTCCAATTTTTATTCGAATTTATTTCTAATTAAATCGAAACAAGATTTAGATGCTTGTAAAAGCAAATCCTTAAATCCAATGTTGCTGTGATTTGGTTAGCTGAATATAGATATTTTAAGAAGTCTTTCTACCAAAAATCATGCGAAACTGAGCCGGGACACCGAAACGCGTTTTGAGCCCCAAAACTGTGATAGTACACGATTTCAGCTAAAAACTGACCCGAAATTTTTTTTTCCTTAAATTTTTTCCACAATACTCAGAAAAAATATATAATTCAACGCCAAAAAGATTGACGGATTCTTAACGCTTCTAACTGTCGTTTTTCCATTTTTTATAAATAATTTCTAATTAAATAGAAACAAGATTCAGATACTCGTAAAAACAAGTCATTACGTCCAATGCGGTTGAGATTTGGTTAGATGAATATAGTTATTTTAAGGAGTTTTCACGCCAAAAATCATGCAAAATTGAGTCGGGGCTTTAGGAACGCGTTTTACGTCAAAAACCATGATGGTTAGTACACGATTTCGGCTACAATTTTGCAAAAACTGACCCGAAATTG
>AWWV01012551.1:0-53750 GCA_001974805.1 Corchorus capsularis
ATGCGAAACTGAGTCGGGACCCCGAAACGCGTTTTTAGCCCCAAAACTGTGATAGTTAGTACACGATTTCGGCTAAAAACTGACCTGAAATTGTTTTCCTGAAATTTTTGCCACAATACTCAGAAAAAATATATAATTCAACGCCAAAAAGATTGACGGATTTTTAACGCTTCTAACTATCATTTTCCATTTTTTTATAATTAATTTTTAATTAAATAGAAACAAGATTTAGATGCTTGTTAAAGCAAATTCTTAAATCCAATGTGGCGGTGATTTGGTTAGATGAATATAGATATTTTAAAGAGTCTTCACGCCAAAAATCATGCAAAATTGAGCTAGGGCTCCGGCACGCGTTTTTTGCAAAAAACCGTGATGGTTAGTACACGATTTCGGCTACAATTTTGCAAAAAACTGACCCGAAATGTTTTTCCTCAATTTTTTGCCACAATACTGAGAAAAAACTTTATGATTCAACGCCAAAAAATTGAAGGGGTTTTACGCTTCTAATATCGTTTTCCCATTTTTATTCGAATTTATTTCTAATAAAATCGAAACAAGATTCAGATGCTCGTAAAAACAAATCCTTAAATCCAATGTGGCGGTGATTTGGTTAGATTAATATAGATATTTTCAGAAGTCTTTCTGCCAAAAATCATGCGAAACTGAGTCGGGACCCCGAAATGCGTTTTTAGCTACAAAACTGTGATAGTTAGTACACGATTTCGGCTAAAAATTGACCCGAAATTTTTTTCCAGAAATTTTTGCCACAATACTCAGAAAAAATATATAATTCAACGCCAAAAAGATTGACGGATTTTTAACGCTTCTAACTATCATTTTCCATTTTTTTATAATTAATTTCTAATTAAATAGAAACAAGATTCAGATGCTCGTAAAAACAAATCCTTAAATCCAATGTGGCTGTGATTTTGATTATATAAACATAGATAATTCAAGAAGTCTTTCTGCCAAAAATCATGCGAAACTAAGTCGGGCCCCCGAAACGCGTTTTTAGCCCCAAAACCGTGATGGTTAGTACACGATTTCGGCTAAAAACTGAGTCGAAATTTTTTTTTCCTGAAATATTTGCCACAATACTCAGAAAAAATATATAATTCAACGCCAAAAAGATTGTCGAGCTTCTCAGACCTCTACTTCGTTTTTCCATTTTTTCCCAAAAAATTTCTAATTAAATAGAATCAAGATACAGATACCCGTAAAAAATGTCCCTATATCTAATGCTGTTGAGTTTGATGCATATTGATATTTTAAAGAGTCTTCACGCCAAAAATCATGCAAAATTGAGCTAGGGCTTCGGCACGTGTTTTTTCTAAAAAACTGTGATGGTTGTTAGTACACGATTTCGGCTATAATTTGGCAAAAAACTGATCCGAAATATTTTTCCTAAATTTTTTGCCACAATACTGAGAAAAAATTTTATGATTCAACGCCAAAAAATTGAAGGGGTTTTCACACTTCTAATATCGTTTTCCCATTTTTATTCGAATTTATTTCTAATTAAATCGAAACAAGATTCAGATGCTCGTAAAAGCAAATCCTTAAATCCAATGTGGAGGTCATTTGGTTAGATGAATATAGATATTTTAAGAAGTCTTTCTGCCAAAAATCATGCGAAACTGAGTCGGAACCCCGAAACGCGTTTTTAGCCACAAAACTGTGATAGTTAGTACACGATTTCGGCTAAAAACTGACCCGAAATTTTTTTCCTGAAATATTTGCCACAATACTCAGAAAAAATATATAATTTAACGCCAAAAAGATTGACGGATTTTTAACGCTTCTAAATATCGTTTTTCCATTTTTTTTATAATTAATTTCTAATTAAATAGAAACAAGATTCAGATGCTCGTAAAAACAAATCCTTAAATCCAATGTGGCTGAGATTTGGTTAGATGAATACGGATATTTCAAGGAGTCTTTCTGCCAAAAATCATGTCAAAAACCGTGATGGTTAGTACACGATTTTCGCCTAAAAAATGACCCGGAAATTTTTTTTCTCAATTTTTTGCCACAATACTCTAAAAAGAATAAAATTGAACGCCAAAAATATTGAAGGATTTTTCACGCTTCTAATATCGTTTTTCCAATTTTTTTTAGAATTAATTTCTAATTAATTCGAAACAACATTTAGATGCTCATAAAAACAAATCCTTAAATCCAATATGGCTGAGATTTGGTTAGATAAATATAGATATTTTAAGGTGATTTTCTCCCAATAATCATGTGAATAGGCGGGGCACCGAATCACAATTTCAGCAAAAAATTTACCCGAAAAAGTTTTCCCTGAAATTTTTGCCACAATACTTACAAAATTTATATAATTCAACACCAAAAAGATTGATGATTTTTTCACGATCCTATTATCGTTTTTCAATTTTTCCTAATTAAGTTCTAATTAAATAGAATCAAAATTCAAATACTCGTAAAATCAAATCCTTATATCCAATGCGATTGAGAGTTGGTTAGATGAATATAAATATTTTAAGGAGTCTTTGCGACAAAAATACTGCAAAATTAAGTCGGGGATCCGGAATGCATTTTTAGACAAAAAATTGAAGGGGTTTACACGCTTCTAATCTCGTTTTTCCATTTTTATTCGAATTTAATTATAATTAAATCGAAACAAGATTCAGATGCTCTTAAAAACAAATCCTTAAATCCAATATGGCTAAGATTTAGTTAGATAAATATAGATATTTCAAGGAGTCTTTCTGCCGAAAATCATGTGAAACTGAGCCGATGCCTCGAAACGCGTTTTCTAATTAAATCGAAAATCATGGTTAGTACACGATTTCGGCTAAAAACTGACCCGAAAATTTTTTTTCCTGAAATTTTTGCCACAATACTCAGAAAAAATATATGATTCAACGCCAAAAAGATTGATGGGCTTTTCACGCTTTTAATATCCTTTTTCCATTTTTCCCTAATTAATTTCTAATTAAATGAAATCAAGATTTAGATACTCGTAAAAACAAGTCCTTATATCTAATGTTTTTTAGATTTGGTTATATGAATATAGATATTTTAAGGAGTTTTCGCACCAAAAATCATGCAAAATTGAGTCGGGGCTCCGGAATGCGTTTTTCGCCAGAAACCGTGATGGTTAATACACGATTTCGGCTACAATTTTGCAAAGACTGGCCCAAAATGTTTTTCCTCAATATTTTGCCACAATACTCAGAAAAGACATATAATTCAATGCCAAAAAATTGAAGGATTTTTCATGCTTGTAATATTGTTTTCCCATTTTTATTCGAATTTATTTCTAATTAAATCGAAATAAGATTCAGATGCTTGTAAAAACAAATCCTTAAATCTAATGTGACTGATATTTTGTTAGATGAACATAGATATTTGAAGGAGTTTTTCTGCCAAAAATTATGCGAAACTGAGTCGGGGCCCCGAAATGTGCTTTTAGCCCCAAAACCCTGATGGTTAATACACGATTTCGGCTAAAAACTGACCCGGAAAATTTTTTCCTGAAATTTTTGCCACAATACTCAGAAAAAATATATAATTCAATGCCAAAAATATTGACGGGCTTTTCACGGTTCTAATATCGTTTTTCCATTTTTTCCTAATTAATTTCTAATTAAATAGAATCAAGATTCAGATACTCGTAAAACAAGTCCTTATATCCAATGCGGTTGAAATTTGATTAGATGAATATAGTTATTTTAAGGATTTTTCACGCCAAAAATCATGCAAAATTGAGTCGGGGCTTTAGGAACGCGTTTTACGTCAAAAACCATGATGGATTTCGGCTACAATTTTGCAAAAACTGACCCGAAATGTTTTTTTTTTTAATTTTTTGCCACAATACTCAAAATATATATATATATATAATTCAATGCCAAAAAGATTGGAGGGCTTTTCATGCTTTTAATGTCATATTTCTTATTTTTTTCTAAATTAATTTCTAATTAAATGGAAATAAGATTTAGATGCTCGTAAAAACAAATTCTTAAATCCAATATTGCTGAAGTTGGTTAGATGATGTAAATAGTAAACCAATGTTTTTTATATTTTTGGAAAGAATATTGAAGCACTACTGGAAAATCACCCAATTATAATCGTGTAAAGTAAATATAAATTATAATTAAAAAGTATTAAACTAATCTTTTTTTAATGCTCATAATTTATTTAACTTAAATAAATATAAATTATAATTAAAATGTATTTCAAATAATTATGGGGAGTAAATTATTATAATTATATTTTTTATTAACAATATATGTACATAATTAAAATAAAAAGTTTTATGACTAATAATTATAATATTATAATTATATATATTATAATCGAAAAGTAATTATTAGAAGTAAATTATTAATTACAATTATAAAGGATTATTAATATCTTTCCATAATTTAAAAAATTTTAAATATTAGATTTACAATATCTTTTCATAATTAATGAAAAAGTTGAATCATCTAAAAAAAGGTTAAATGACTAAAAAGAATACTTAATAAAAAAATTATTATACTATAATACTAAGGGTATTTATGAAATTTCCTTATTAGAATTTTTGAGTTCGTGATTTTATACCGTAGTATAGTACTAGTAATAGTAAAATAGTAAGACAAGATAAAATAATAAGATATGACGGATAATAATGAAAACTACGATAAATTAAAAAATGTTTCATCTCTAGATCTTGCTTCATATCAATTGAACATTTTTTAATTGTTTTGAGATCTAACAAAGTCATCAATTTGGGTACGCAAACACAATCCATTCGTAGTCAAGTGGCATTGAATTTGACTATACGTCGCGAGTAATTATCATATAGGAAGTGCCTAGCAATATTGTGATATAATTGGATGTTGATTACTCTAGAGAATCCACAATCTCTTACAAAGTGTGGCAATGGAGCCTCTCCATTGTCTCGTCTATTGTTGTTGTTCTTCTTCTTTTTAAAGTGTAAATTGATGTGAAAAAGTATAAGCGTTACGAGAATATTTGTGTTTAATTATATGCCAATGCTCTTATATGAATTGTGACCATTATTAGCAAGTTGGGTTTCCTTATTAACACCAAATTTCGCATCTCACAGGTTTTCTTTCCTCTCGTTTTGATATTAGAGAAAGGAAAATGATATTGGTACACACGCGAAATTCAGAATCTCTCTGCATCTAATTTATCTTGTCCATATAAAATTTCACCCTCTTTAGTTAAGCCAATTAGTGGTTTCCACATTCTCCTCTCCTTATCAAAATATATATACAACGAAAATTTACACTAGTGTTATTTGAAAAAGACTAAATCCAAAGTTTAATAGCAAGTAGCTATAGGTTGTTTAGTGGGGGGATTAAAAAAAAACAAGATGTTAATTATGAAGATATACCTTTGGCCTGTCAAGAGGAAAAAAAGGGGAGGAAATGATTTCAACTTTCATTAATCCTTGAAAAGCACAACCAAAAACAATCTTCTTATTCTCATAGGAAATTCTCAACCACAAAATATATTCATATATGCCATGTACATGTGGCCCTATGGGAAACCATATACCAAAGACAAGCTTCCCAATATAAAGCAGCATCTTTGTGTCTTTGATTATGAAACTTAATTATGCCCATATATATACTACTAATTTAATCTCATCAACAGTATCTAGCAAATGGCCAAAATAGCTAGCAAACAAATGAATGTTAGACCCACCATATAATTAGTGCGCTAAAATTTGTACTCCAAAATAACTCCCATTGCCATGGACCCCTTCAACACAATTCAACTATAAAAAGCTCACTCCACTTCTTAAATTTCTCCCAAATTAAGTGAAACTAAGGTTATAATAATATTACAGCATTGAACATTAATTTCCTTCCTTAAGCAACTATGGTACTTCTCAATTCAACCTCAATTAAAACCAACTCAGATGGAGTCTGGCAAAGGGAAAGCCCTCTGAATTATGCCTTCCCATTATTGATGATTCAAGCAACTTTGGTTCTTTTCACTAGCCGCTTCCTTACCGTCGTCCTTAAACCCCTTCGTCAGCCCAAAGTCGTTGCCGAGATTGTTGTACGAAAATATATTCCATTAAATTGATCAACTTTTGATTTCTAATTTTATATTGATCAGTTGAATAACATGTTTTTTTAACATATTTACAAGTTAATTTTATTCGAGTCAGGTTAACAATACGTTTGTGTTCTTATATGAATGATGTTATGTTCTTTTTCTTACAGGGTGGAATTTTGCTGGGTCCTTCCGTTTTGGGTCGTAACAAGGAATTCATGCACTTGATTTTCCCTTCATGGAGTACCCCAATACTTGAATCAGCAGCAAGTATTGGCCTTCTCTTTTTCCTCTTCCTCGTTGGCCTCGAACTTGATCTTTCCTTGATTCGCCAAAGCGGCAAAAAAGCTTTCACCATAGCCATAGCCGGAATGTCCCTTCCTTTCGTTTTCGGAGCTTTACTTTCATTACTTCTCCGAAAAGTTATCAATGGAGAAGATAAAGTAGGGTTCGGACAATACCTAATGTTCCTAGGCGTGTCTCTTTCCATTACAGCTTTCCCTGTTCTTGCCCGCATTTTAGCCGAACTCAAACTCCTAACCACCCAAGTTGGCCAAACCGCCATGGCCGCCGCCGCATTCAACGACCTCGCCGCTTGGATCTTGCTCGCCTTAGCCGTAGCCCTAGCCGGCAACGGCGGGGACCACAAAAGCCCGTTAATTTCGGTTTGGGTTCTTCTTTCGGGAATTGTTTTTGTTGCTTTCATGTTAATTTTCGTTCGCCCCATGATGGATTGGGTGGCACGACAGTGTTCGCCCGAACATAACTTCGTAATCGACGAAGCTTACATATGTTTGACCTTGTCGGGAGTTATGTTGTCCGGTTTTATGACGGATCTTATAGGAATCCATGCAATTTTTGGTGCTTTTATATTTGGACTAACGATTCCTAAAGGTGAATTTGCTGGTAGATTGATCAAAAGGATTGAAGACTTCGTATCAGGTTTGCTTCTTCCTCTTTATTTCGCTTCTAGTGGACTAAAAACGGACGTGACTAAAATTAATGGAGTGGAAGCTTGGGGACTTTTGGTATTGGTTATATCGACGGCTTGCGCCGGAAAAATTTTGGGAACGTTCGTTGCGGCGATGTTTTGCATGGTTCCGGCGAGAGAGTCGTTGGCTCTTGGGTTGTTGATGAACACTAAAGGCTTGGTGGAGCTCATTGTTCTCAATATTGGCAGGGAAAAGAAGGTAAGTTATAGATACCAACTTGCAAATTTTACTTTATTCCATTCTTCAATTTTACATTAATCCACCATATTCAATCTCTCATGATGGAATTTCCCTGTTCTTTTCACATCAATGATTGATTGTCCATTAAGATCGAAAGTGATTAATTAGTGGCTGAATTAAGAAAAGTAAAGTAATCTTTCCACAAAAAGTGAGATACATTATACATATTACGAAAACAGTCGAGTTATGACTTGGCTTTTTCATGTGACATATATAAGGCTTTGCACCATGAAATTTTCTTTGACAACACCAAAGGGTCCTTAACGAAAATGGCCGTTAAAATGAAAATCTAGGGATATACAGTGCATAATAATATTACAATAATTTAGGACACCTTATAGTTATAGTGTTGATTTGATGAACAAAAAAGATGATTAATATATACTCTCATAATGTTCATATGCAAGCTATATATTGATTGTTTCGATGAATTTTATTGAACTTCATTGAACCGCTACACTTGCATCAAGAAAAGGCTCCGTCCCGTCATATATATACTTTTAGATTGAGAAACGATTTTTGCATATTCATATTGCTTACGATCTTATTACCCATATGTCTCACAGATAGATAAAATGATGATTTTATTCCAAAGTGAATATGAATAGTGAGATAGGTGGGTATGCCATTGTCCAGACTAGGTGTATGCGCATATAACCACCCTTTTAGATACACTTTTGGCCTTTTTCTACTCTCTTCTAGTTGGAGGGGTATTTGATCAAGTAAAACTTAATTGGACTAGCTAGATAGCTACAAAAATAATGCCTTCCACTCTTAAACTCTAAAGCAAGAAATTCCACAAACCTTATCACAAAGAAATGAGGGAATCGGTGGGGAGAGGCAATTGATTAGACATTGCGGTGCTTGGAGTTCATGGAGTACTTCCATCTCCCAATTCATGATTCACATGATTATGTTAAATCCACAATCCATGCACCCCCACTCCACACTCGATCGGGCCCGGTCCCTTTACCAATTGATTACAATTACAAGTTAATGACAAAAATGTTGTTTATGTAGTTTCAATCTTTAATTCTATAAGGCTAACACCGAGTTGTTAGCTTATTAACTGGTAGGTACACCGTGTCTGAATTGTGAGGTCCTGAGTTCAAGTCTCACGGAATGTGAGTTTAGTTTATCTATTTATTTGTTTGGTAGGTAGTAGATTAATTATATATAAGATAGTTTCTTAATTTGGATTGATTTCTCATTGGATGTTTGGGTATATAGATATTTGTTCTAATTATAATGAGACTTCACCCGTACTCCTCTAAAAAATTTTCTATAAGTCTAACTAGACATAGATAGGGAAACGCACAATAGGGTCATCATCAATTCTTTGACTATTTACAGTTTTGTGCTTCCGGTACGTCAGCTAGAATTCATGTTTTGCAATGTGCAATAATTGAATTGGCAAAAGCCCTATCGAAAATTTCTCAAGGTGCTTTCATCTTATGCTAAATATATATGTTATGCTTTTTGAGATATACATACATATAATAATAATTTATTAAAAGGAAGCATTAGTCTTCGTGCTTACTTAATGGTGCACTGAGCAAATACTTTTTGTCTTCCATGGAATAAGATTTTCGTAATAAGAAAAAGATGGGGTAAGTGCAGTAATGGAAATGGAAAATCGAACCTCATTCTAATTAACATTCTTTTTTGTTTTGGATATTCTTCAAATAGTATAGTGAGATTTTGTTGCTATCGCTTTCTTGCTTGATTAACATTCTCCCACTAAAGATTGAGGAGAGATATATATCATTTAATTTAATAAGATGAACCAATAGCCCAGAATCATATGTGATAAAGTCTTTATCACTTAAGTTCATTGGAGGTTTTTGGCATCTCTCCATCATTGATGTTATCATTAGCACATTTATTTAACAATAAAAAAAAGAATGCTCTTAATTTCAACTTAGTACAAGACTAGCCATTAATCTAACACTCTACCATTAGATTAAATGTGTGGCGAATCCTGTACGTCAGAGTCTTTGGACATTGGTGGATCACCGTTAAAGCTTTTGTTTTTACTTGATAGTATTTGACTAGTTTATCATGTAGTCAACACTCCACAACAGATTTTGTATTTAAAAAAAAAAAATCAAACCCATAAAAGATGAATTGGAGTTATCTAGCTAGCTAGTTGGATGAAATTATTAAATTTTTGTTGGACGAAATTGGTGCGATTCCATTAACTATTGGAGAATCTGAAGTTAAAAAATTCAACAGAGTCGTCAATTTCCGTCCAATAAAGAGCTAAATATGGTCGAAATTGTATATTTAGGCGTGTGATTGAAAAAATTGAAAGTCTAAAAGCTAATTTATCCAATTTTTTACAATTTGAGGGATCAAAAAGAATGAAATTTTCATGCTAATTAGAAGAATTAGCACATATTAATGCCCTTATTCGATATTTTGTCAAACAGGTCCTTAACGATGAGATGTTTGCAATTTTAGTCCTAATGGCCCTGTCAACAACATTCATGACAACACCGGCAGTAATGGCTATATACAAGCCATTTCGTCGCAACATAACTTCTCAAACCCAACGCCGCTTGGAGCGAGCGTCGACGCCTCCTTCTGAAAACAAAGACGACGAGCTTCGAATCCTTGCATGTATCCACGGTCCGGCCAATGTTCCTTCCCTCATCAACCTCATCGAATCAATCCGAACCACAAAAAAATCCCAGCTCAAACTCTACGTTATGCACCTCGTCGAACTCACTGACCGGTCATCTTCGATCGTGATGGTTCAAAAAGCTCGGAAAAATGGGTTTCCTTTCGTCAACAGTTTCTGTGGAGGAAAATATTCAGATGATCAAATTGCTGCTACTTTCGAGGCGTATGGACAACTGGGGAGAATCTGTATCCGACACTTGACGGCAATCTCGACACTGGAAACAATGCATGAAGATATTTGCCACGTGGCGGAGGAGAGAAGGGTGGCGATGATTATCTTACCTTTTTATAAACAACGGAGAGGAGTGGTGGGGCAGGAGGCGGCGATGGAGAATTTCGGTTATGGTTGGAGAGGGGTGAACCAAAGGGTGCTAAGAAATGCGCCGTGCTCGGTGGCGGTGTTGGTGGACCGGGGTTACGGTCGAGGGTCGGAACAGGTGGCGGAATCCGCTACCGTTTTGCGTAAAAGGGTTGGCGTTTTGTTCATCGGAGGGTCAGATGATCGTGAAGCTTTGGAGCTTGGTGGGTTAATGGTTGAACACCAGTCCGTTCACGTTACTCTTTTGAGGTTCCTCCTAAATGATGAGAATCAACCAGACAAGGTACTTAAACAAGCATATGTTACAGTCCTAAATTTTTCAAAACAATTTGAAAAATTGATCCCATTTTTTTTTCTTAAATGATTTCGCAGGAATTGGATGAATATGCAGTGGCAGAGTTCTTAAGAAGGTGGGAAGGGTCGATAAAGTATGAAGAGAAGGCAGTGAGCAATGTTGCAGAGGCGGCGTTGGCGATAGGGCAGAGTAGGGAGTATGAGCTTCTGATCATCGGAAAGGGAAAGGGTCAGCTTCCGTCGTCATCGGAATCAGCAGACAATTATATGGAACATGCAGAATTGGGACATATAGGAGATGTTTTGGCATCAGACAGGGAAATGTTGCCATCCACACTTGTCATCCAACAAAAGTGTGCAGTTGATGCAGAGGATGTTTCTGTCTCTGTCTCTGTCTCAAACATATGATATTAGGAGACCAAGTAAATTAAGCTATTATCAGACTTGTAGTTTTCTTTTCTTGCTTTTAGTACTTTTGAGAATCTGGGCATGTAAATCTATTTTGGGTTTAAGTAACATATATGTGCTAAGTACTTGAAATGAGACTTTTGTATCAAAATCTTGACATAGATAAGACTTGGGACAACATAATAAAACACTCATCTAAAAAGCATTCACACCAAAGTATGAAGCAGACAACAAACGAGGATGAAAGAAAAAAAAATAATTAACTACATTTGATACAGATCCAAAGCAATTTTATGAATTGTTCCTGTCACAAATAAAAATAAATGTATCCTCACACTCACAACCAGTCCTCTTTCCAATTGGGCAATTAGCCCTTTTCTGTCCAACAGTTTTACAAATATAAAACTACTCTCAAAGACGAAACTTATCCAAGAAATTACATAGTAAAATTTTTAAAGATGGGACAAATAATGGGCAAAAGAGTTGGCTATAGATAATCCTAACTTCATGACAAGCATCCCCCCTTTCCAATTGGAGATCTAATTCAAGAGCAATTTTCTTAGCAGCTGTGCTAATATAATAAAAGTTCTATCCGTTCCCTGTGCGCATTCTCCCAGCAGGAATCAATTGTGTATTAGTTACCCTTTATAGGGTAGGTGACGTTCTGATGGCTGTTGAAGTTCAACATGCCCACACATCAGATAATTTCATTGATCAATTGGAAATTATACAGAACATGCTGATAAAATACCGCAAAGGAAAACAAGAAAGGGGATAAAAGAAATTAACCTTAAAGAAAGCCTCCACCGGTCCAGGCGGCATCTGATTTTCCATTGTGACCAACAGCATTTTTATCGTTATAGAAATTATCATATCCATCATCCTTGCCGTCATCCCAGCCTGCCCAACCATCATTGCTATGAGAAGAAGTCACTTTTGAACTATCTTCCTTCCTATTGTCTTTTGTATCCCAGTCATCCCAAGAACTTGAGTTATGAGAATTATAACTTCCACCAGAAGAGGTTTGTCCTCCAGAAGTAGAATTCCATCCTTTGTTCTCCTGCTTATTAAACTCCTGATAGTATCCATTCTTCTCACTATCATTTCGTTGCCAGTTATCATTATTATTCCAGTTCATCCCATCCTTTGTATACTCCTCAACTTTTTGCGAAGCCATTGCCATGACCCCTTTCATGATCCCCCATGTCCTATGGCCAATCTCAGTTGTCTTTGTGGTAACAACATTGACAGTCTCATTAACCCTGGTATCATATCCACCCTCCTTAACCTGCCAAAAACAGTGCATCACGCCCTTATGTATATGATTTTAAATTCACGTATCCTTACAAATATCAATACATGAAAAAGCAAACAAATGGAGTTACGAATAAAACATCAACAGTATAGCAAATACAGAGTGCAAGCATGAGATCAGGTAAATTGGAACCAATTTGAGATAACAATTGCACCTAGGAAGATAGGAGGAGGGGGAGGGGAAACAGTTTTGGGTGAGTGAGCATGCTAATCAAAAAGTATGGAGGAGAAAGAAAAGAAAAAGGATCATTCATTGCTCATAGGGCCTCTAGTTAGTCACTTAGACAGCATTATAAATTTGCTTTCTGACATCCTATACGTGTTTGGTGGTGAACAAACAGCCCCATAGACATAGTCATTCTTATGCAATTGAAGAGTAAATAATTCAATCACGATGACCCCATATGCTAGTCATCAATTAATAAGATTTGGTTAATGATATAAGTCATACCCAACTTATTCAGAAAAAGCAACAGATGAAATGCCTATTAGAGGTGCCAAAATCACTTAACATAGACCACTACTAACACCCACATCATGGGGTTACTCATTCATGTTCATGCTCATCAGGGAAAGTGGAAAACCAAATGGCAGATGTTTGCCACATATATCACTGTATTGCAGGTGAAGCAAATTTTAATGTAAAAATGAATGATATACAGTAAATTCTACACATAGTATACTATCATTAGACCCCAATCAAAATATTAATGGAATCCAGAAGTTGCTTTCTATAGATAGAATCATCAATTCAATCTACATTGCATCTAATATAATGAAGGCATTATGTATGAAACCACTGCATCTAAAAGAGGATTAACAATCAAACATGGATAATAAAGATTCAACAGATCATCATTGACCAATGTATGTGTCAACTAGCAAGCAATCATAGGAGAAACAAAATTCCAAAAAATACCTTGGAGGTGAGCTCTTTGGTTCCTGCTTGGACAACACTTGCAGCAGATTGAGCTGCAGATGCGGCTACCAAAGATAACCTGCCAAACCCCTGCACCAAACACAAATTCAATTAATAATTAACAATAATCAACACAAATAATTACCCAATTATAAAATAAGGAAAATTTTAATAATCTTTTTCACCTGAGACACAGCAGAGAGAACATCCCCTTGAGAATTATTATTATTCCTCTTAGGCGGAGCAGGACTGGATCCAAACCCAACATATTTCCCACCCTGCGAAGGAGGTAACCCCTCAGGCCTTGAATCATTCTCCGCCATCTTCCTCGCAAAAAAGCTCTCCTTATTCGCTGCAGAAGCCTCCAACTGGGATCGTGTGTAAATATCCTCCGTGGACCTCGACCTCACCGGAGCACCTCCCATTCCACCATGATTACTCCCTCCTCTAACATCACTAGCCGATTGATTCCTCCTCAAATCGCTCGAAGATCTAAAAGAATCGTCATTATCCCAACTATCCCACCCTCCATTATTATTACTATTATTCCCATAACCATTCCCCCTTCCACCGCCACCTCCACCGCTCAAAGGTGGTTTTTTAGCACCACCGTTGACACCCTCTTTGACAACGGGTGGATCCCGCCATGGGCGACCCTCGGCCAAGGCTTGGATTCGATCGCGATAAACACTCGCGGCATTGGTATTATATTTGGTAACAATATCGGTTTCTTTAGGGATCCCATATTGAGCCAAAAACGAATTGAGTTGCTCGTTACCTCCGGCTTCCATTTTCTTGATCTGGATCTCAGACCATGAATCCATCGTAACGGATCGGACGAAGGAGATGTGGACACCTAAGCCACGGTGTTTCCCGGAGCATTCCAAACACATAAAAATACCGTACGAAACAGAAGCCCATTGGGGATTCTTCTGGTTGCAATCGACGCAAGTTTTGTTGCCCGGCTGCGATTGTAGGTCGCGTAATCTTCTGGTTGCCGCCATTTCTGAATCCGATCTGAATCGGATTCGGCAAAAATAAATTTAGATCGGGAAAAAAAATTTACAAAAATGCGAAGGAAAAAAAGAAGAGATCGAGGAAATGGATCTATAAAAAAGGAAAAAAGAAAGAGAAAAATTAATTTAAAAAAAAAAAGAAAAAAAAATAGGTGGAAGGCTAAATTCTTGGGAGGGAGGAAATCACCGACACCGTCAAAGCATATTTGGAAAGGGGGAGATGACTGGTGGTGTGGTGTTGTTGCTGAAATACGCGATTTTGGAGTTTTTTTTTTTTTTTTTTAACAAATTTCGGTTTTCTAAATGTAAAATGACACGTGGCAGATGTGTGAATAAGTTCAATTTTCAACTCGGTTTCTGAGTTGTTCGTGACTCGTTTTTGCACCTCGGATGGTGGCTGCTGTGCTGTGAGCCGGAAGTGAATGGTGGGCCGTTGGCGATTTCTTATTTTTCATTTTAATAAATTAATTAATTAATTAATTAAAAAAAACAGATAAATAAGAGAATCTAATTAATTTCAGCCTTTTTTGACTGAGATTTTTTTACTTTGAAGACCCGTTGAAAATTGGGATGAGGGGGAAATTAGGGAATTAATGAGACAATTAACAAATATAGTCAAATAACTATCCTATCAAAATATCAATACACAATGAAGATTGAAAATAATCTTGGAAAAATGTCAAAAACATGTACTCCCAAATAACATCCAATTTGCCATGATCATTTGGTTAAACTAGTTTTGGTATGTGTATTTCTTCTAATTTTTATGTTCATATTTGTTAGTTTATCATATTACTTGTTAATTTGATTGTTATTTAAACTTTGATGTATACTCACATTAATAAGAAAAAGAAATTGTAAATTTAATCAAATATATTATATGGGTCATAAGTTCTTTTCAAATCAATGCAAGGAAAACAAAAGTTGCCATCTAGAATATTATCAAATCAAATAAATAAGAAAAGTAACATGCAATGAAACTTTTTTTTTATTGTACATAGTTATGGGAATATTAATAATTGAATGTCCTCATATGTGTGTGTGCATATGTGGTTGCAATTACATTTTTTCTTTTATTTTGCCATCACTACATTACATTACATATTATAAATTCAATATTTGCGTTTGGCCGCCTTTTATCTTGGAACCAAAACAATATGTTTGCAACAAGAAGCATATATAATACTAGTAGTAATAATTTTTTTCCTAAACATTTGAAAATATTAGATTTTCTTGTATTAAAGCTTTAAAAAGTATCAAATTCTTTTTTTTTCATTTTTTGTTTGGAAAAAGAAATTATCAAATTTTTAATAGTTCCTGAAAAATGGAAGTTAAAAGCCCACCATACATTTCTAAACCCAAAGCCCAAATCCGATAGTCCATTTGATATCTAAACCCAAAGCCCGCAGTCCATTTCTTAAATGTAAAACGGAAAAATAATAATAAAGGGCCCAACCGGGTTCGAACCGGTGACCTCTTGATCTGCAGTCAAATGCTCTACCACTGAGCTATAGACCCTTTAGATGTTAATCTTCCAACTAATATCTTATTTCAATAATTAATTGCAAACACAAGTGGATTAATCAATAGATAGATCAAAGATGAGGCTCTAAATTTGGTCAATTTAAGTTGAATTTGTTTAGGTAACAAGTTGTGGCATGATAAATTTGTGTTGTATATTAGCCTTTAACTCTTTTAGTTCTCTTCTGCAACTTTACCATACATGGATTATTTAGTTACTATGAACATAGGCTTCCACCTCATGTAGAAGATATTTCTATTAAAAATCTTATGATTGGTTTGAAGTGATTAGTATTGAATACAAGAATTGTTGGTAAAATATGGTGAAATGGCAATATAATCCATTTTCAAGATCATGTCACAGTGACATGGAGATGGAGGGTTTATATTTTCTTGTCTGCTCCAATTGATAAGAACAACACAAGGTTAAGCCATGACTATAGTTGTTGCAGAAACAGGAGAGTTGATGGAAAAATAATGGTATTTATTATTAACAGACTAACAGTTCACAAAAATGTTGGCCTGCCCTTTTATAACTTGATTTACAGACATGAAAATGGACAATAAATTAACAGCACAATCATGCAACAGATATATTGCTCTCTTCACAAATAGATACTCAGTTTAATCTAGAGCTCGAGCCTGCAATCAAACAAACCCCAAAGACAAATTAGTTGAGTTACCATGTTTATTGTTCCAATTATGATCGATGATTGTGTTATTGAAATTCTAACCTGAATTGCTTATATTATGGACTAAATGCAACTTTGTATGAAAAAATCCTTCTTATAGACTACTAAATTGCTTATATTTAATTCATTCACTTACCTTAAATCCATGCAAATTCAGAATTGGAAAACTTTACTTTAATGAGAAATCAAGAATTTTTTATACCTATTTTCAAATGTTATGGTATGGACATTATCATAGCTCATACTCCTAGTTCGACCACGGTTCTTCTTCCTACTACTTTTTTTGCATCTCCTGAATTTCCAAGTTCAAATCAGTAAAATTTAAGCATTAACACTCCAAATGCAATGAGATTAAAGCAAATGAGAGTGACTTTAGTGTTTCAGACATACCATTACTTCACCATCTGAGTCTACTGAGCTTATGCTATGATCACTACTCTTGCTTGGTGAGATCGGCAAAGAGCTAGGACCATTAGGATCTTTGATGCGGCACGATAAAAGGCGCAATATTGATTTCGATTCCTTCTTAGAATTCATGTCAGGCTTGGGAGATGAATTTTTTGAGGTAGAAGTTCTAGGGGAATGATCAACAGGCGAAAAGATTGAAGGGGAACGTGATCGATTCGTATGTTTTAAGGGTTGCATAGTTGATCCAATTTCCCTATGCTTTGTCATTTTCATTCCTTTGCTAGATTGGACTTCTTGAAATTGCTCTTCAGATTCAATAGAAGCATCATTAGGCTCATAACCAGAATCATCTTCATTTTCCTCTGGTATACCTTCCTGCCATCATTAACCAAAGACAGAAAATTATGTCAGAAAAAATTTGCAAAGCCTGTAAACAAAAAATTGATATCTTCATAACAAAATAGTTTGATTGATTCAAATTTCATCATTACATGAGGATCCCATATAGCAGATTCATCCATATTGTGTAAGCTACATGCAAAGTTCAAAAAACACTATAAGCAATGTGGCCAAGTATTTTGCTGCTAACTTTCTCCAGCATTAAATCTAACTGACCTGCTGTTTTCTTCCTTTTGGCCATGTTTAGACTTTAGAACTGGCAAGAAGCCGGCACTTTTAGGCAGAATAGGCCAAATTTTACATAATCTGGCAACGGAAAATCCACAATAAGTTCTTTGGTCTGCTGCTATTAAATTTGTTTCTAGGACCATAGAAGCCAGTGTGTTGGTCATATCATAACTAATAATTTGTCAAATTTGACCTTCCAAATCCTCCTACTTTAGTTCCAATACATGATCTGTTTCATGGACCTTGATTTTACTGGTTTTATTCTGTTGTAGCTGTTGCTCAAGACTAGGAAAAGTGAACATGGGGCAAAGAAATGAATCCAGAAGAAAAAAACTAAAATTTCTCTGATTACAAGAAAGAGGAATATAAAAGAGATATGCTTGACTTGATGTGATGTACTTCCATATAAGTATCTCAAGTTGAATTCAGGAATTGGATGATGTATCAAATTCAACTTGGAAACAGAATACTGTTATGGCTTCAATGGATAATGGAATTGAAGTATTTATAATTTGAGCTAATTATGGCTCTGTTGGATCAGCATTGGCTCCCAATTCTCTTCGGGCTTCAATCCATTAACTCAAGAGATAATACAACTTCCCACTACGCCATTCCGTCCTGGTTATCTATCCATGTTCTTCACTTGTCCACCTTCCCAGCCATCTGATTGCTCTGTTGTTGCAATTTCATGTCCTTATATATGGTCCCTAAATTATAATACACGTGTGACTTATAGTGATCACCACAGCAAGCTTTCAACTTGTTCCTGTTGGCTGCTCCAAACTTCTTAAGACAAGTTGAGAGAGAGAGATTGACCAAATGAGCAAGTTTGTTTATAAAAGAGTGGATGTTTACCTTAAATGAGCAAGTGGACTATGAATCCCTATACAGTACGTAGTTCAATTAAGAGAGTGGCAGAGGAATGGTAAACAGACAAGATGTACATTAAGGGTAAAGGATTAACATAATTGTGCATTATTCAATTTAAGAGAAATATATATATAGTCATCACCAAGGACAAAAAGCAAATCTTGGTTGCTCATTATATTTTAAAATACGATAACAACCACTTAAGTTGTTGTAGGGTAGAAATTAGAAACTGAAGATGGTAAATAACATCTTCTGTTCCTGGTCAAAATGTATAATTCAGAGTTGAACTTTAATGTTGCACAGCAAAATCATGGTGAAAAGATGATGACAGAGGATTTTTTATTAATAGATGATTTTGCATAAACAAAAAAGCTTATAAGAGTACATCCACCTAAGAAAACATAAACTCGAATTTCCAGCAAGCATTAACCAACAAAATAAGCTGGCAAAGTTCTAAGTATACATTACTACCATGTAACCAATCTCCTGCCTATTAATTCATCGGTTGAATTTGCATCATCTTCATCAGATTGATATGACATCCCATGGAGAATTAATGCAGCATTTGTCTAGTAAGACTAGACTCTCCACATAACTATCAACAACGATATGTTCTTCTAGTATGTGAGTTGACCCAACTCCAAAAAGCTTAGAATGTTTGGTGTTCATGTCAAGTGAAGCAATCCATCCGTCTTTCCTTGCCACGAATACTTGTTCTTCATCCTGTCTGAAAAAGAGCACTCTCCCCACACTTTCTCCTTTCACTATCGTGAACAACTTGGTCCATGACGTTGCTACTCCATACTCCTTCATCACCCACAATTCAATCAGGTTAGGATCCCAATCCCACGAGGTCATTGTCGCAATAGAAGATTCCCTATATTTTAGAAGCTCAAAAGAGGCCATACAAGATTGGCTATATTGCAGTCGCCCTGTTCGAAGCTGTCCAGGACGATGAATTGCATTGCTCAAATGGTCTGGCAATGGTATGTCACTGAAAACTTGTACAGACACATCAAATGCCAAAATGAGATTTCTTTTTCTGCGACCTTTCCAATCACAAGCAAGCAGATGGATCGCTCCATTCACAAAGCTATTTTTAGCAATGTAATAAGGTTCACGAAAAAGAGCTATACTTGTCCAACAATTAGTATTGAGAGAGTAAACTTGAGCTCCAACAGATTGATCATCCAAATCAACTAATCTTAGCAATTTATAATCATTGGTTTTCGAATCAAATCCAAAACCAGTAAAAGCTCGACTTGAATGATTCGAATCAAATCCAAAACTAGTAAAAGCCCGACCTGAATGATAATTACGAAATCTGACACTAGGTTCAGGTAGACGAATGGCTTTCCTGATAACAGGATTCCATACAATATAATTATTATAATCTTCATCAACCAAACAAACTAACCCATTGCAGGTACCCACAACACGGGAGCCTGTGCCTACGCTTCTAAACTTGTCGCGGTAAAAGTGAAGCTGTTTATATTCATCGACATCTTCATTGTCGAAACGTAGAGAATATTTCTCCACAAGTCTATAGGAGTGATCCCAAGTGCATTCCTTAGAAGGAGAAGATTGGTGTTGGAAGTAAGAGATGGTTTTTGCAAGGTGGGTGGAAATAAAATTAGGGTTTTTGATAACAGAGTTCCACCACTTGCACACGGCTGTAAATCTGACCAGGGCTTCTGCGGGCAGCCTGAGAAGGATTTCTAAAAGCAATTCTTCTGGTAAATCAATATACATTGTTTTGTGAAAGTAACGATAGTGCAATAATTTTTTTGCGGATCATCAAATGCACCAGATCATGTTTTCCTATATGTTGGCTTAATTTGATGTATAATTTCTTCCTGCAAATTTCTTTTATCTGCAATTTCCAGTAGATGAACAAGATGATCTTCCAGGTTGCTAATTGGCCTGTATCCTATTATGATAAAATGATTAGTTTATCTCCCTGCTCGTCCAAGTTTGGAATTGGGGCTCTCTTTGTTAAGGTTTGAAGCTTACAATATAATTATATTCCACAGAAGTAGGGAGAAATTCTGTTACAAAATAATAACAGAGCGCGCTGTTATTGCTGAGAAGGAAAATGAGCAAAAAGACCAGGGAGAAACTGATTTCAGGAATTGGATGTACAACTTGAATTTGATATATGAAACAGAATACTGTTATGGCTTCAATGGATAATGCAATTGAGATATTTATAATATGAGCCAAAGAATGAAACAATTAAATTTCAATAGAATATTGGAAGAGCCTGCAAGGAAACAGAATACTGGGAAATACAGGGGTTCTTTAGTTTTTTCCCTCTATTAGTATTAACAGATTATCTTGTATCTACTGCAGATTCTGAGCTATATAGATTAGAAACTGAAAATGGTAAAATTCTGATGTTAAACAGAATAAATAATTGATTCAAGGTGCTAATTAGATGATAAAAGGAGTTTTCCATAAAGAAAAAAATAAAAAAAAGCTCCACACCATAGTGACAGCAACTCAAAAGATCCATAAAACTAAAAAAAAAAAAAAAAAAAAAAAAAAAAAACTTAGATACCTAAAGTAGTTAAGCTAAGTAGCTAGCCATTAGTGAATAGCTTACAATACTGCAAAATGCTATTAAGTCTTAGATTAGTGTATCCTATCCAGTAACCACCACTCCTCAATCTGAATCATCATCAATAGATACTGCATCCAGGGGTGCTACGTTTTCATCTGGATTATCATCTGCAGAACTTGATTCATCCAAATCTTCATCAACAGAACTTGCATCAACTTCAAGGGCTCCTTCTTCATTTGAATCATCTACAGACTTTGCATCTTCTTGAGGGTCCTCATCACAGGCATTCACATCCAAGCAAGCATTGGCTTTGTCTAATAGGACTAGACTTTCCACAAAACCATCAATGACAGGATACCCTTTAAGTGAATCAATTGCCCTAACTCCTAAAACCTCAGTATTCTTGTTCTTTACATCAAAAGAAGCAATCCATCCTCCTTCCACTGTCACAAACACTTGTTCTTCATCCTGTCTGAAAATGAGCACTCTTGGCACACTTTCTGCTATCTCCGTAAACACTTTGGTCCATGACGATGCTACTCCGTAACTCTTTACATCTACCCACAGGTGATTTTGTTTAACCTTTTCGCCGTGAGGACCCCTTCTTTCCCAATCCCAAGTAGTTGCCGCAATAGATTGACCATATTTTAGAAGCCGTGTTGAGTGTATCTGTATATAACCATTGCTCAAACATTCTGGCAATGGTATCTCTGTAAAAACTTCTTCAGACACATCAAAAGCCAAAATAAGGTTTCTATCCTTGCCCCTATCCTTGTCCCGAACAAGCATATGTATGGCTCCATTGACAAAGCAATTACCATAGGTTTTTGGAGTATTAAGACACAAACCATACTTGGGAGCAATATGAGTTATACTTCTCCAACAATTAGCATTCAGCGAGTAAATTTCAACTTCAACCTCAACCATAGGTTCATCATCAAGAAGACGATGATCAAGCAACTCAACAAATCTTAGCAATTTATAATCATTTGTCTTGGAATCAAACCCAAAACCAGTAAAAGCATCAAAGCCACCATGAGAACAAAATGTGACACCAGGTCTAGGAACACGTACAACTTTCTTGATAATGGGATTCCACAAAATAAAATTTTGAACAGCATAACCCATGAAATCATCAGCTAAGCAAACTAACCCATTAATGGAACCGGCAACTCGAAAAACATCCATTGAGGCTTTCAACATTGCTGGGGAGTTGAAGCTGCTTATATTCCTCGACATCTTCGTTGTCTAAACGTAGAGAATATTTCTCTTCCACCCTATCCGCGTGTTGCTCCTGGAAAAGGGATTCCTTTGGGCAGATTCTGAAAAGGAGGAGGTGGGTGTTGGTAGAGTTGTTAAAGGAGATGGTTTTTTCAAGGTGGGAGGAAATAAAAGTTGGGGTTTTGATGAGAGAGTTCCAAGACTTGCAAACGGCGGTGGATTTCACCACGTCTTCTATTGGCAGCCTCACAAGGATTTCAGCAAACAACTCTTTCGGTAAATTGAACTAATCCGACATGACTGCTTTGATTTGTTTTTGCTGATTTTGGTTTCAATTTTAGAGGAGAAAGCAAACGGCGAGAAGCAGAGAAGAGAGAAATGCTTTCAAAGCCCTAAGCTACTCTAACAAACAGGAATTTTCGATATTTATGTTTTTAGGCTAGACTTCAACATTTATTCGGATATATAGAATCCGACATTTAGAAAAGAAATTTTTTTAAAAAAAAATTATTCGGATATATAGATCCATCTTGATTAAGTATAGGCTTAAGGGCTAAACCCAATGTTTGGAATTTCCATAATTATTTTTCAAGGGTTTAATTTCAATAAGATCCACTGTTCAATGAGTTTTGGGTTTTCGGAAGTTTTGATTAACCCTTTTTCCTCTCACATGCAGAGTTGATTGACTTCCTCTACTTCAAAACCGATACCAAATAGTATCTTTTTTAGTGTGCAATCCGACATTTATTCGAATATCCGAATAAAAAGAAAATTAGAAAAAATTTGGATATCCGATATCCGACATTTAGAAATTTGAAAAATCCAACATTTTTAGGGATATTCGGATATCCGACATTTTAGGAAAAAAATTATTAAAAGAAAACAATAAAAATAAAAAGAACATTGATTCGATATATAGGTCCATCTTGATTAAGTATTGGCTAAAGCACAATGTTTGGAATTCCATAAATATTTTTCATTTCTGGCATACCAAATTAATCAATGGTCCAATTTTCAATAAGGTCCACTACTAAATGAGTTTTGGGTTTCCAGAAGTTCTGATTAACTTTCTTTTTTTCCCCTCCACATGCAGAGTTTATCGACTTCCTCTTATTCAAAACTGATACCAAATGTTATTTTTTTAGTGTACAATCTGACATTTATTTATTCGGATAATATCTTAATAAAAAATTTAGGCAAATTTCCGGATATCCGACATTTAGAAATTTAAAAATCCGGCATTTTTTAGGGATATCCGGATATCAAACATTTTAGAAAAAATTTATTAAAAAAGATTAAAAACAAAAAGAAAAAGAACATTAATTCGGATATATAGGTCCAACTTGATTAAGTATTGGCTAAAATCCAACGTTTGGAATTTCATAATTATTTTTTAGTAGCCCAAATTATTCAAGGATCCAATTTCAATAAGATCCACTATTCAATGAGTTTTGAGTTTCCAAAAGTTTTGATTAACTTTCTTTTTTCCCCTCGACATGCAGAGTTGATCAACTTCCTTTGCTTCAAAACTGATACCAAATGTTATTTTTTTACTAATGTACAATCCGACATTTATTTATTCAAATAAAATCCGAATAAAAAGAAAAAATAATTTTAGGCAAATTTTGGGTATCTGGAATACCAGGATATCCGACATTCAGAAATTTAAAAAATCTGTCATTTTAGGAATATTTGGATATTCTACATTTAAAAAAAAATTATTAAAAAAGGGAAAAAAAGAACATTTATTCGGATATATAGGTCCATCTTGATTATGTATAGGCTAAAGCCCAATGTTTGGAATTCCATAATTATTTTTGATTTCTAGCAAGCCAAATCAAGGGTCCAATTTCAATAAGGTCCATTTCAATCTAGTTCAAAATTTTATAATGCTAAAACTAAAGCCTTTCTAGCATTATCTTTAAAAAAAATGCATATTGCCCAATTGTTGCACTTAAAAGTTTTAACACAGTTTTCAATCTAATGGCAATTATAGTGGAATCAACTGCAAAAACCACCAAGCTAATAAGGGGAACAAGATCAAAAGAGCAAGAGGAAAAGCTGATATACTTTCACAAACTTAATTTGTTTCTTAAAAGTGATATTGTTTTATAGGAAAGAAACTGATGCAAACAAAACATAATTCAGAGTTGAACACTTGATGTTGAGAGGAGTTTGCATAAAGAAAATTAATTTTGAGTAAAGTCCATGACATTAGCTTCCATCACTTACCAATTCTATCACTCAGTCATACAAGCTTAAATGTGCATATTTAAGGGTAAATGATTAAAACAATTGTGCATCCAATTCAAGAGAAAAATAGTCATCATAAAGGGCAATAAGCAAATTTTCTAATCAAATGGTTGCTCAGACTTTGAATTGTATCCAATGTGAAGTTTAACTTATCTGATTCTGCATTTTTTTTTTTAACAAAATGAATGAATTGTCATGCTATATTAAAGATTTAATATACGGTAGATTAGATTGGCCATTGTGATTCTTTCTTTTCTCATGTATTTTTTTTCAGTTGTATTAAAACTCAAGCCTTCTCTGAGTTCAACTAGCATAGAAGAGCTGAATATAATTGAAGATCCTTTAACTATTGTGCATGAACTGTCGAATATTAATATAAATTATTGGAAAAATATGATAAGGCTATGGCTTCTATTAGAAATTCTCTGTTCTTATAACTAATCTCTGTGAGCAATGTTCTTTTAACCTTATATATATGCAGGTTGATTGCTTAAGATAGTTTCCATCATTATATTTGGTACCATAAGTAACATTATGAACAAGAATGTAACAAAATGGACTGGCATCATCATTTTTCACCATATACAATTTACAAGGCAGAGACTAGAGAGCAAAGCAATCATTACATATCATGTTGATTAGGGAACAAAATTGAAATCCATCAGTTTGCATTCAACTCTTTGCATTCATGGATTTATAGTGAACAATCCAAATAAAGCAGGCTTTCCCAATTTGAACCACTATTCATTATTATAGACTGCCATTTATCATGGACTTTACCATTCATAACATAAAGAAACAATAAATGAGCTCAACTTAGCAATTTATAACAAATCCAAAAGGAATTAGGCAATGCAACAATAAATGAGTAAACAATCTCATGCAAACCTTAGTGTTGAACAGCAAATTCATGTTGCAAAAATGATGAATAAATGAGTTTGCATAAACAAAATAACTTAATTATAAGAGAAAACATAACCTCGATTTCCAGCAAGCATTAACCTGCAAATTCTATGCATACATTACTTAACCAAACCAATCCTACCTAGTAAACAATCTCCCAACTATTCATTGGTAGAATTTGCATCATCTTGATCAATTGATATCACATCCCATGGAGAATTATTGCAGCATTTGTCTAGTAAGACTAGACTCTCCACATAACTATCAACAACTAGAAATTCTTCTAGTGACGGAATTGACTCAACTCCAAAACCCTCGGAATGTTTGGTATTGAGATCAAGTGAAGCAATCCTTCCGCCTTTCATTGTCACAAACACTTGTTCTTCATCCCGTCTGAAAAAGAGCACTCTCGCCACTCTTTCTTTTGCCCCGTCGTCAACACCTTGGTCCATGACATTGCTACTCCATACTCCTTCATCACCCACAAATGATACTGTGTAATCATTGGTCTAGGCTCCAATTCCCATTCCCACGTCATTATGGCAATAGAAGATTGCCTATATTTTAGAAGGTCTGCACGAAGATTTAATGCATTGCTCAAATAGTCTGGCAATGGTATCTCCCTGAAAACTTGTTCAGACACATCAAAAGCCAAAACTAGATTTATAGACCTGTCAAGTTCTTTCCTATCAAAAGCAATTAGATGGATCGCTCCATTGACAAAGCTATTACCATACTCTTTTGTACTTCTTCTAAGAAGACGATACTTGGGAGCAATAGGAGGAGTGATACTTGTCCAACAATTAGCATTGAGTGAATAAACTTGAGCTTCAATAGAATAATCTTTTTTAACCAACGCAACACACCTTAGCAGTTTATAATCATTGGTTTTCGAATCAAACCGAAAACCAGTAAAAACATCACTACAGTTCGTGACACTAGGTTCGGGTAGACGGATGGCTTTCTTGATAAGAGGATTCCATAGAATAAAAGTGTAACCATAACGCCCAATATCTTCAACTAAACAAACTAACCCGTTATAGGAACAGACAACACTGAAAGATTTGCTGATGCTTCTAACCTTGTTGCGGGGAAAGTGAAGCTGTTTATATTCATCCACATCTTCATTGTCGAAACGTAGAGAATACTCATCTACAATTTTTGATCTTTCCCAAGTGCAAAGCCTGAAAAAGAGAAGATTGGTGTTGGAAGAAGAGAGGGTTTTTTCAAGGTGGGTGGAAATAAAATTAGGGTTTTTGATAAGAGAGTTCCAAGACTTGCACACGGCTGTAAATTTTACTAGCTAGGTCTTCTGCTGGCACCCTGACGAGGATTTCTAAAAGCAACTCTTCTGGCAAATTAAAATCATCCGACATTGTTTTCTTTTCTTTTGCGGCTTTTGATTTTGGTTTTATAGAAGAGAAAATAGCCTCAAAGTTGAAACTTCAACAGGGAAGAGCAGAGAGAGACGGATGAAAACTAGCTTCAAATCCCTAGCTACTTTGGGAAACCAGTTAACCACGGTTTTTTTTTTTTTGTAATTTCATCAAGCCTCTTAAAGAAAGGTTTAATATTATATCTTGATTAGGTATAGGCTAATGCCCAATTTTTGGAGTTTAATATACTCCATAGTAATTGTTTTTCTTTTCTAGCAGCCCAAGTTGCTAATTAAAGGCCTAATTCTTCAAGGACCATAATTAACCTATGTAAAAACTAAACTAAATTCATAGTTTCTTTGGGGAGGATTATTTATTCTTTTTTCTACTTGAGTTTGATATAAGATGACTTATTGTTGTGATGTCTACTATGAATAGTATAGTACTCTACATCACAAGGTTTTAGTTAGAGAAGAGATAAAGGCTATACATATTACATACACAATTCATATATAGCACTATATATAGTAGTGTGGTTTTAGTTAGAGAAGAGATAAGATGCATTTTGCCCAATCCTTGCTTATAACTTAAATTTAATGGCAATTATAGTTGAACCAACAGGAAAAACCACCGAGCTGATAAGGGGAAAGCTGAAAATTTCACTTTGTCTCGTAAAAGTGATATTGATTGTCAAGATTTCACACTTGACATCCCATGCAAACAGACATAGGTCCTAAGAGAATCATGTTTCAAATTCATGACAAAGTGAAACAAATTCTAAATATATATTGTTATGAACTTAGGATGATTTCAAAGAAGTTTAATTGTCAGCTAGAAATCATTATACTTTACATGTTTTAAAAACAACAGAGCAGGATTTGTGCAGCCGAGGGTGGACTCATGTCAATGACTTGGATTCACGAAGATACATATATACGAGAATACATATACGAGAATACATATATACTTTTCATTTCACTCCAAGAGAGACCCAATTAGTTGGACGAAAATCCTCTGCCCCCAAATGGTGCCCCCACTCCGTGCCCCCACACAGGAAGCCGCCACGTGTCCAAGCCCACTAACCCCTAACAGAGTTAATTCACAACGTTAGTTAACCCCTGTTAACGTTTGTTTCTTCCCCATCTTTGTTTTTTTTTTCTTTAAATTTTAGGTTATATTTTTCCTTTCTCCTTTTCAACGTTGTTTCTGACTTCTTCCTCTCCTCTATCTCTCTGGCTCTCTATCTATTTTAGATTTCATTTCTTCCCTTCCTTTTCAATTTTCGATTCAAAACCCAAATAGTTTTTCTCATTATTATTGTTTTCTCCCTTGATATATAGTGATTTCAATCTATTTCATCAAGGATTTTGGATTTGCTACTGCCAGTTTTAATATCTCAATTTATATCAACAGACAACAGCAACGAATCTATTCAGGTGATTTCTCTCTTTAGTGTTTGCGAAAGATTTAAGTTTTCGATTTGTTTGTCTAGATTTAGGGTTTCAATTCTTGAGGGATTCGAACTAATTTACTCTGTTAATTTTGGTGAATTCTTGAGAGCTATATCTGATTAAGAAACACCCTTTTGACCTCTGATTCTCAAAAATCCATTCTTTAGATTTTTTCTAATCAGTCGGCTTTTGATCAACAGTATGGAATGGGTGGCCAGAAATTGATGATTCTGATGTTCATCTTTCATCTCCTCTCCGCTATGGGTGCTTATGCTTATGGGTCCTCTGTTGTCTATAAACTATTCGGCAACGTCTATCCACTCGGGTACAGCCTTTTCTTCTTTCACAATCAGTTTCTTTCTTTTGTTTTTACAGTTAATTTGGTCTCTCTATAAACTATATGACTATATGCTGCTGCTTTCTTCTTTTAGTTGTTCCTCTCCTCAGATCTCTATTATTATAATTACTTAGGGAATTCTTGTTTCTGTGAATTGTAAGGTACTATTATGTGAGAATCTTAATAGGCAACCCACCTAAGCTTTTTGACCCTGAAATTGATACTGGCACTAGTGTCACTTGGATCCAATGTCAATTTAATGATCCTCCGTTTGGAAAACATACCATATTATATTATAACATTTTTGTACTAATATTTCAATCAGGATAGTTAATTAACTTGAATTGAGGTTTCAATTTTTGTACAGTAAGTTGGGACTTGAATTCTGAGGTTAGAATGTTTAAGTATGCTTCTTGAGATGATACATTATTCTGCCATAAACCCAATTGCTGTCCATTTAAGAAATCATTTGCACCAGTCACAACCATAAACAATGCTTTATGTTTCAGCAGTCTTTTTGCTTCTCGTCTCCCCATTCTTGACACAATTTCTTGCTTAGTTTCCACTAATTATACTATGTTTAATGAATTTTCTTGTTGGCAAAATGTTTGATTCCTTCACTAATTTGTTTTAACTGACTAGGCTCTGAACTTTACTAGTTTACTTATTTGCTATGTTTCCACTTTTCACTTTTAGGTGTGTAATAAATTCATCGTAACTTCCATTTTTGATGCTTTAATGATAGGCTTGGACAATGTAAATGGCTTCTCATGTCAAGTCTATAGACAGAAATCACTTGCTAGAAGCTGGTTTAGAAGGATTTTATGGACATGTTTGTTGGAACAGTAATATTGTTTAAATGGGAACCAGAAGGATGCAGAGGATTATGCAGGGGCAGTTGCTTCGGGTTTTATTTGTGGTGAATGTATTTGGACAATACCATCAGCAATGTTTACCGATCTTCAGGATCGGTCAACCCATCTTCATATACTTCCGGAGTAATTTATCATGAAATCTCACTGTATTCTGTATATATGTATATATTTCAAACATGGATCATGGAAACAATTTCCTTCTGTTTATATGGTGCTGTACAGTGATGATTTCTCTTATAAACTTCAAAGCAGATTTTAAGATAAATCTCTCTATCCCTTTCTTTTCATCAAAATTGATTGAAAGTAACATATTTGCTATTGGCTGAAAGTAATATGGAGGTAGAACTTCCTGATAAAATGAAAATTGTTATTTTGTTTGTAGCAAGTAGCAAGAATAAGGCAGACGTCAATTGGATTCAACTACCATATTGGGTTGGTTTTACCAATTTTGGTAGTTTTGAGAGTGACTGGTTGAACCATATTTGAGAGGAAGAAATGTCATGTATAAAAAAGAACAAATGATGTACGGGTTTCGAGTATTGATGACCATAACACGAAAAAATAAAATTCTCTCTACTATGATTCTGAGTCAAAAATATATTAAAAAAATCAACAAACATATATAGTTTTTCAAGAAGCCATGTTTGATTCCAAAAGAATAGTAAAAAACTTGTCAAAGTTTCCTCATAGTTTTAGTATTGTAGCTCTTAAAAAAACGCTATAAGGCTCATTACATAAGCATAAGCATGAAAAACAAAATAAACTTGACTTGCAGCACCA
This sequence comes from Corchorus capsularis, assembly GCA_001974805.1. Lineage (NCBI taxonomy): Eukaryota > Viridiplantae > Streptophyta > Magnoliopsida > Malvales > Malvaceae > Corchorus > Corchorus capsularis. The sequence continues at coordinate 30,104 of AWWV01012551.1, forward strand.
TGAGCCTAGATAGATTTTTCCATGCTTCATTCAATCTTCTTTAAGATTGTCTCTCTCTGAAGGTTGAGTTTGAGATATTTGAGCCTGTGTATACACATGTAAATTAAAATATATATTCTTTAGTAAATAAATATAATATGTCATAATAATAAATAAGAAAGGATATAAAAAAATGAGAATTATACCTGTAATAAATCAACCATGCTTGAGAAAGTAGGCTGTTTCATCAGCGTCATGTTGCAATTTGGATCCCATTGTTGCTAGATACATGAATTCAAGAGAATAAGAAAAATAATTAAAATTGGCAAGTCAATATATGAATTTTTATAAATAAATTAGTAGAAATTACCATTGTGAGTGGAGATGTGGTAACTGGATCATAAGAATACAAAATATCCGAATTGGATAGATGCATATCATCATGAGTTTGCTACAAAATTTCAAACATATTATAAGTAAATTTATACAATCAAATAAAAACTTTCAAGTTATGAGTATATTTAAATTACCTGGACAAAGTGACATGGTGGAGTACTTTGATCACTCAATTCTACAATAGTATTGTGATTCTGGACAAGTTGGCTTGTTCCTCCCTAATTTAATTTATGTGATAAATATGTTATAACATACATAACCACTAAATAAACTTAAAGATTGTAAATAATATATTGAAACATTGAAACTTTTATCATTTACCTTTTCAACGTGTTTTTTTTTCCTGTTAGGCATAGCTTTCTCCAAAGCATTTTTCCTCTTCCTTCTAGTACTGGTAGCTCTTTCCAAAGCATTTTTCAATCGACGAGATGATTCACCAGCTCTTTTCACCTTAGGTTTTAATTTGATTCCTTTTACTTTCTTACCACCTGTCTGATTTTGCCCATCTGTAGCAACTTGAGAAGCCTCTTTACCACCACCTGAGTTTAGAGAGTCTTTAATTGACAACCTTTTCAAAGCTTCCTCAATTTTAGTCAATGTTTTTTCTCCATCACTCATGGCCATTTCAAATGATTGCTCACTCCACCACCGAAGCAAAGCTTTGTAGCGGCTGGCTACATCTACTTTGGGATCATTTGATCTAGTAGAAGCATAAGAACAATTTACCACTCCAACTTTCGCATCTTTAGTCCATCTCTTTAATATGTATTTGTCCGGAACCCTTTTAAAGTTCTGAATTGAAAGCACCTTCAAAGAATGAGCACATAAAATACCAACAAATTCAAATTTCTTACAACTGCAAGTGATTGAAGAATCTGATGAGTCAAATTTAACTATATGGTGTCGAGGTTTCCCTGGAGGAACAACTTTATAACTAGTAGTACTCCCAGTAGTTTCGATAGTGTACAACTCACAATCCCAAGTCAGCCAAAGTTGATCAGAAAACATTTTAAAAACTTCTAAAGTATATTCTTCCGCTGCATGCTTCAATATCTCTACTGAAAATGGCAAAGGTGGCTTGCTTTGGTTATCTTTAAAATCAACTTCCAACTCCTTGTAGCGTCTATCCTCCAATAAATTCTGGAAGTGATTAAAAAAGCGCACTAAATCATAATTATAACTAATATAGTGTTTTAGTTGGTTATTCATACTCTCACTTCTCTGCGTCGTCGACATATCTGCACAAAAGGTTTGTCGCCCATAAACCAAAGCCCACTTCTCTTTCAACTCGAATTGTCGTCGCATCCAAGTATTGTTCTCCAAATTGTACTTCTCAATCATATCATGCCATGCCTTTAGAAAATCATCTTCTTCATCATGATCATAAACACAATTACTGAAGTCCTTAGTAAAACTACTAAATCTCTCAAATTTATCGCTCAAGTGCTTCGCTGCGTTTTGATACATGTGCCACACACATAGACGATGATATGTCTCAGGCCATTGTGAAGCAAGCGCCTTAGCCATTGCAGCATCCTGATCCGTAAGAATTGTCTTTGGCGTTTTCCCTGACATTGATTTCGAAAAAGAATCAAATAACCATGAAAATGTTTCACATGTCTTATCATACAAAAATGCTGCACCAAATATAACACTTTGTTTATGATGATTAACACCAACAAACATTGCAAATGGTCTACCATCTTTATTCTTCCTATAGGTTGTATCAAAACAAACAACATCTCCAAAAGATTCATAATCCAATTGCATTCTACCATCTCTCCAAAAAATAGTGGAAATAAGATCATCAAGGTCAACCTGTATAGCATAAAAAAAATTAGGATCACTATGCTGCATATTTTGAAGATATTCTAATACACCACCGGTATCTCCAACTTTCATTATCTCTGTTCGTTTAGATCGCAAATAATTATTGTAATCTCTAAGGAATAAAACCGAGATTCTCTACTCCACCAGCCTTCCTTGCCAAAAACCCAACACTTTCTTTAGGAGCTATTCCAGATTGATCAGCAATATCAAGTTCAGCAGCTTGGGCAGGATTAATTGTCCTTTGAGATCTTAAAAATATGCGTTTATGAGGAGAAGCCAATGCATGTGAATGCTTTGCAGTAAATTTAGTAACACGAAATTTACCATCAAATCTTTTAACTTTTAATTCAGCTAAACATCCAAATCTAGTTACCGGACGATGATTTTTGACATTATCATCTCTTTTATCTATTCTTCGAGTTCCTTGAGAAGAACAACAAATTCCCCTATCCTTCCAGTCACCGTTCTTATCTTTATGCCCTTTACTTCTCCGAATACTGAATCCTACTTCATTGGCATACTTGTTATAAAAATCATAAACTTCTTCCTCAGTGTCAAATTCCATACCAAGTTTTGGAATAATTTCTTGTGAAATATTTGAATGAAGTAAATCTATATCATTAGCACATAGATCAATCAAGTTTAAACACTTATCCTGGTGTGAGTTTTGCTCGTCCATAAGCTCCATATTTTGTTCATCTGCCATTGTCATATGTTGCTCCCTCACTCCCGTAGCAATTGATGATGAAAGAATGTCATCTCCAGTAAATTCCAATCTTCGATACAATTGGTTCGGATTTGCTTTAGCCATGAACTAAATATTAAACAGGTAAACAAAATTTAGTAAGCTTATAAAAATTTAGAAGAAAAATGGCGAAGTTAATTATAATTCCCTAAATTAATAATTCAATGTAACAAGTTTAAGATGATATATGACTTTTTAATGAATTGAATATGATTCTAAGACAAAGAAAAAAAACGTTTGTTTTAATTTTTAGGGTTTTGTTCTAAACTATTCCCTAAATTAATAATTCAATGTAACAAGTTTAAGATGATATATGACTTTTTAATGAAATGAATATGATTCTAAAACAAAAAAAAAAGTTTTCTTTGAATTTTTAGGGTCTTGTTCTAAATTAACAAGGTAACCGATTTGAATTCTTAAAGAACAAATTCACATAAATTTCTATAAAGAAAATTTTATTTTACCTTATAGTCTGTCGCTTTTCTCTTCGATTATGCTATCTTCCTTTTTCTTGGATTCTACTATCTTCCTTTTTTCTGCTCTTGCTTAAGCTAACCCTATTATAATATTATTAATAATTAACTAATTAATTTTTTCTTTAAATAATTAGAAGCCAGTCAATCGCAAAATCACGTGATTTCTTTGGCTAAGTGGAGTAGCGCGTTGGTCAGGAAAATGAAAACAGAAAACCCTCTTCAACGCTGTGAATTATCGTTTGATGGAGTTTACTAACGTTGTGAATTAACTCTGTTAGGGGTTAGTGGGCTTGGACACGTGGCGGCTTCCTGTGTGGGGGCACGGAGTGGGGGCACCATTTGGGGGCAGAGGATTTTCGTCATTATCTATAGAATTTGCATCATCTTCAGGGTCCTCACCAATTGATATCACATCCCATGGAGAATTAATGCGGCATTTGTCTAGTAAGACTAGACTCTCCACATAACTATCAACAACGATATATTCTTCTTCCAGTGACGGAACTCCAACATCCTTAGATTGTTTGGTCTTGATGTCAAGTGAAGCAATCAATCCGTCTTTCCTTGCCACGAATACTTGTTCTTCATCCTGTCTGAAAAAGAGCAATCTCGGCACACTTTCCACTGCCTTGGTCAACACCTTGGTCCATGACGTTGCTACTCCATACTCCTTCATCACCCATAAATGAATCCGTCTACTCATTAATTATGCCAGGCTCCCAATCCCATGTTATTGTCGCAATAGAAGATTGCCTATATTTTAGAAGCTGTGCAGGAAGATAAAATGCATTGCTCAAATGGTCTGGCAATGGTATCTCACCGAAAGCTTCTTCAGACACATCAAAAGCCAAAACGAGATTTCTAGACCTATAACGTTCATTCTTATCGCAAGCAAGCAGATGGATCGCTCCATTGACAAAGCTATCACCATAGTTTCTTGGATATTCAATATGAGGAATATACTTGGGAGCAATAGAAGTGATACTTGTCCAACAATTAGCATTGAGTGAGTAAACTTCAACTTCAACTTCAACTTCAACATTGGGTTCTTTATCATCCAACACAACAAATCTTAGCAATTTATAATCATTGGTTTTCAAATCAAACCCAAAACCATTAAAAGCCCGACCATGGGAACCAAATCTGACACTAGGTTCAGGAAGACGAATGGCTTTCTTGATAGCAGGATTCCATAGAATAAAAGTGTAATCATAATCTGCCGCTAAACAAACTAACCCGTTATAGGAACCAGCAACACGGAAATCATATCGATATCCACCGATGTTGGGGCATGGCAGCTGCTTGTATTCATCAAGACCTTTGTTGTCAAAACGTAGAGAATAATATTCGACCGTATAGCCTTGCCTGAAAGTGCAATGCCTGAAAAGGAGAAGATTGGTGTTGGTAGAAGAGATGGTTTTTGCAAGGTGGGTGGAAATAAAATTAGGGTTTTTGATAACAGAGTTCCAAGACTTGCACACGGCTGTAAATTTTGCCAGGTCTTCTGCTGGCAGCCTGAGGAAGATTTCTACCAACAATTCTTGCGGTAAATCAATATAGTCGGACATTGTTTGCTTTGTTCTTGCGGGTTTAAACCTAAACAGGTAAGAGAGCAGAGACGGGTGAAAACTAGCTTCAAATCCTTACCTACTCTTGGAAACAAGCAGAAGCAAAACAGAGACTTTTTTTCTCTTTTATCGATAAAACTTACAATTTTATAGATAATGGCCCACCTTGATTAAGTATAGGCTAAATGCTAAAGTCCAATTCTTGGAGTTCCGTATATAATTATTAGTTGTTTAAAAGAACTAATATTATTCTTCAAAAAAAAAAAAGTACTATTAGAATAGATCATAACCTTGTACGATCTGTTCTAAAACTAAAAACTATAGCAAGCTCTTAGATTTGCTAACTTAACATGCAGGAAAATCTTCATGTTCCGACCCTGCAGCTTATGTGTTTTCCTGGTCATTGTTTAAGGACTTCCCTGATAATCCTAAAGAGGCAAGTGAGCAATTGGGATTCTTGCTATATAAAAGTGCTATATATGCATTGGATAGTTTTTAAGGTTCAAAATAGCAGGCTTTCCCAATTTCAACCACTATTCATGATTATAAACTGCCATTAATCATGGACTTTACCATTCATAAAGAAACAGGGGACTTAAATTTCCACCCAATATATGAAATAAGCTCAACTTAGCAATTTATAATAAATTCAAAAGGAATTAGGCAACACAACAATAAATAAAACACAAGGGACAATACGAGAAGAATGCATAAGTAACAAAGCAATTAACAATATTTCATGCAAATTTCAGAACAAACTTGAACTAAACTAAGTCAATGAAATCCCATAATTGCCACTCAAGATTCATTTCCCATAATTGAAATGACATCCCATGGAGAATTAATGCAGCATTTGTCTAGTAAGACTAGACTCTCCACATAACTATCAACAACTAGAAATTGTTCTAATAACCGATCACACAAAACCTCATGAGAATGTTTGGTCTTGATTTCAAGTGAAGCAATCTTCCATTTGTCTTCCCTTGTCACAAACACTTGTTCATGCTCCTGTTTGAAAAAGAGCACTCTCCTCACACCACTTTCCGATGCCTCCATCGTCAACACCTTGATCCATGACGTTGCTACTCCATACTCCTTCATCACCCACAAATGAATTAAGTCAGGCCTCCATTCCCGTGCCGTTATCGCAATAGAAGATTGCCCATATGTTAGAAGTTGTGCAGGAGGAGAATATGGATTGCTAAAATGGTGTGGCAATGGTATCTCACTGAAAACTTGTTCAGACACATCAAATGCCAAAATGAGATATTTTTTATGCTTGATGTCCCTAGCAAGCAAATGGATGGCTCCATTGACAAAGTTACTATTATAGCTTCTTGGAGCTCCAATATAAATAAGAGTATACTTGGGAGCAATAGTAGAAGTGATATTTGTCCAACAATTAGCATTGAGAGAGTAAACTTCAGCTCCAAAAGAATTATCAGACATATCCAACACAAAATATCTTAGCAGTTTATAATCATTGGTTTTCCAATCAAACCCAAAACCAATAAAAGCATCATAGTGAGCAAGCAAACAGTAGCGACGACGACAGAATCTGGAGATACTAGGTTCAGGAAGATGAATGGCTTTCCTAATAACAGGATTCCATAGAATCAAATAATTATAATCTCCATTAGTACACGACCACAAAGTATCAACTAAACAAACTAATCCATTGCAGATGCCAACAACACGTAAACATCTGCTGAGGCTTCTGGCAAAGTTGCTGGGAAAGTGAAGCTGTTTATATTCATCCACATCTTCATTGTCGAAACGTAGAGAATACTTCTCTACAACTCTCATGGCCCAGGAGGGACTGTCCCAATTGCAAAGCCTGAAAAGGAGGAGGCGGCTGTCGGTAGAAGAGAGGGATTTTCCAAGGTGGGTGGAAATAAAATTAGGATTTTTGATAACAGAGTTCCAAGACTTGCAAACCGCTGTAAATTTCACCAGGTCTTCTGCTGGCACCCTGAGAAGGATTTCTAGAAGCAATTCTTGTGGTAAATTAAAATCATCCGACATTGTTTGCTTTGTTTTTGTGGCTTCTGGTTTTGGTTTTAGAAGAGAAAATAGCGTCAAAGTTGAAACTTCAAACAGGGAAGAGCAGAGACAAGCCCTAGCTACTCTGGGAAACAAGAAGACGTAAGGAGTAAAACAGAGACTATTTTTCTCTTTTATAGATAATAAAAAGCCTAGAATTTTATAGATATATATTGGCCTATCTTGATTAGGATTTAGGAATAGGCTAATGCCCAATTTTTGGAGTTTTATATAGTAATTGTTTTTCTTTTCTAGCAGCCCAAGTTACTAAATTCTTTAAAGAGAATAATTAAGCAATTGGCCAATTGCCTACCTATAGTAAAAACTAAACTAAATTCATGGTTTCTTTTTGTCTTTTCTGTTTATCAAACATACCATGTCTAGTCAGGGCCATTTTTTTCTTATGTTCCATTTTTTCTCATGATTGCACAGGACAAAAGCAACCCTTTTCTCCCATGAACTTGCTGCTTTCTCTTCCCCTTCCTGCAGTGAACATTAAAATTCAGGATTTGCTCAAATCAGCAAGAAAATGTGAGGGAAACAAAAAAAGAATAGAAGTTTCAACATAAATTCTAACCATCATTTCAGCCAAATCAGTTTCATGTTTTTGGAACCATTCTGGCTTCATTAAAGCATTATAAGGTTGATCAAACCCTGCAATCTTGAGTAGCCAAGCTTCGGTATAGGACTCGCCTGAAGAAGTAAGACGGCCTGTTAGAGATAAGAGTGCATCTAGAACTACCATTTGATGGTTAGGGAGTGCATCTAGAAGAAGAGTAGCAGTGGAAGGCAGATGTTTCATAGGGGCCATTTGAAGATAGACAAGGAAAGTATGCATTGTGCTAAATGCTCCTTCAGTTCTAATTGTATGTAAAATTTGGTTACTGAGTGTTCTCGTGAAACAGATTCTTAAAATTTGGGGTAAACATCGAGCCTGATTTTGATTTGCAAAGAGGACTGACCATGAGAGATAAATCTTTCAATTATATATCTATTTGCAATTTACATTATAATTTTTTGTACTTATAAATGAATTGAGATTTATATTTTGTGTAATGAAATTTCTGATTTCAATTCATTGTTGATTCAATCAGAATTAATTTTTCATTTTGAAGATTTTGATATATATTGTAAATATTTCTGAAAATTTTATAGTAGGAAAATGATTTCAAATTTGATAAATTTGGAATGCAATGAAAATTAATGCAGATTTTATTGTATGCATGTGAGCTATAGATGCATATCTAATTGCTTGTAAAAGGTTCTGTAACTGCAGCAATTGAGCTATTAATGCACAAAATTAGTGTAGCAAAAGCTTTACAAAAATTGCAGCAATACTTTTCCATACAGCGGCTAACGCTGCTCAAATGGAAATGCATGCATTGGTCAAAGGCTACATATAATTTCTCCATAGCTCAAAGATGTTGTAGTGTCTATCTTGATATATCCAATCCAATCGAGAATTGCAGCATTTGTCTAGTAAGGCTAGACTCTCCACATAACTATCAACAAGGACAAACATTTCTAGTGACAACGGCTCATCAACTGACTCAACTCCAAAAACCTCATCAGAATGTTTGGTCTTGAGATCAAGTGAAGCAATCCCTCTGTCTTCCATTGTCACAAACACTTGTTCTTCATCCTGTCTGAAAAACAGCACTCTCTCCACAATTTCGCCTTCCTCCGTAAACACCTTGGTCCATGAAGTTGCTACTCCATACTCCTTCATCACCCACAATTCAATCTGTCGGCTAGGCTCCCATTCCCATGTCATTGTCGCAATAGAAGATTCCCTATATTTTAGAAGCTGTGCACGAAGAATATATGCATTGCTCAAATGATCTGGCAATGGCATCTCACTGAAAACTTGCTCAGACACATCAAATGCCAAAATGAGATATCTTGTTCTGCCATCTTTCTCATCACAACCAAGCAGATGGATTGCTCCATTGACAAAGCTATTAACATAGTAGCATGATAAAGGAGTATATTTGGGAGCAATAGAAGTGATACTTGTCCAGCAATTAGCATTGAGAGAGCAAAGTTCAACTTCAATAGATTGATCATCCAACGTCTTAAAGAATCTTAGCAATTTATAATCATTGGTTTTCGAATCAAACCCAAAACCACTAAAAAGCCCCACCATAAGGATGAACCCTGACACTAGTAGGTTCAGGTAGTCGAATGGCTTTCCTGATAACAGGATTCCATACAATATAATTACCATAACCTCTATCACACGAATCATCAACAACTAAACAAACTAACCCATTGCAGATACCCACAACACGGAAATATGGGTTGTGGCTTCTAAACTTGTTGCTGGGAAAGTGAAGCTGTTTATATTCATCCACATCTTCATTGTCAAAACATAGAGAATAGTGCTCTACAATTCTATGTTTTTCCTCAGTGCAAATCCTGAAAAGGACGAGGCGGCTGTCGGTAGAAGAGAGGGTTTTTTCAAGGTGGGTTGAAATAAAAGTAGGGTTTTTGATAAGAGAGTTCCAAGTCTTGCACGCGGCTGTAAATTTCACCAGGTCTTCTACTGGCACCCTGAGGAGGATTTCTAAAAGCATTTCTTCTGGTAAATTAAAATCATCCGACATTGTTTGCTTTGTTTTTGCGGCTTCTAGTTTTGGTTTTAGGAGAGAAAATAGCGTCAAAGTTGAAACTTCAACAAGGAAGAGAGCAGAGACGGATGGAAACTAGCTTCAAACCTAGCTACTATGGGAAACAAGAAGACGTAAGGAGCAAAACAGAGACTTTTCTCTCTTTTATAGGAAATAAAAAGCCTACAATTTTATAGACTTATATTGTCCTATCTTGATTAGGATTTAGGAATAGGCTAATGCCCAATTTTTGAAGTTTAATATATAGTAATTGTTTTTCTTTTCTACCTATAGTAAAAACTAAACTAAATTCATGGTTTCTTTTCTAGACTAAACTAAAAATCTTATCAAATGTGAAATGCAGGGTTTTTTTATTTTTATTTTACCCTCTAATAACATATTATCTTGTAATTACTGGGGATTCTGAGCTATATAGAAACTTATACATTGTTGCAGAACAGGATAGTTGATGGAAAAATAATGGCATTTATTAACAGACTAACAGTTCACAAAAATGTTGGCCTGCCCTTTTATATAACTTGATTTACAAACATGAAAATGACAATAAATCACAACACAATCATGAAGCAGAGATTATATTCCTCTCTTTACAAATGGAACTCAGTTTAGTGCCTGCAATTAATCAAACAAACCCCAAAGACAAATGATTTGAGTTACCAAGAAAAAATATGTGTAAATTACTACAATAGTTCCCACATTTATTGTTCCAATTATGATGATGATTTGTGTTATTGAAATTCTAACCTGAATTTTCCCATCAGAAGAACCAGCATAAACCATTCCTCCATCCATGTCTGAAACCAAGGATGTGATCTTCCCATGTCCTTTGCTTCCCACTTTAATGGAAGCAACTCTATTGACTCTTTCTTTCAACCAAACCTCAATGACTCCACATTTGGTGGATGTAAATATGAAGTCATTGTTGACAGAAATTTGTTGGATTTCCAATGATGTTGAAAATGATCCTATTACTGCCTTGGAAGACCGGAGAATACCTTCATACATGCAAAATTTCTTGCAAAAACAGCATAGTCAAGTTGTTGCTTGTGAATGAAGAAATTAGGCGCCGGCAGAGCTTCTCCCATTTTGGGGCCTGACGCGACTCAACTCTAGATTAATCGACCCAAAATTTGCTAACCTCTCCTGCTACTCCATCAATAGTAGAACCACCAATGTAGAGAAGTCCATCATGTATATGAAGGGAAATTACAGTTTGTTTTCCCATCAATTTTCTTGTTCCTGAATATAATGTGCTCACTGTAAAACTGCTCAAATCAAGCTCCTGAGAAATGTTTTTCAAACACAATCAAGCTTCCAGCCTTAAGAAAGTTATGTGAGTGAGAAAATTTTGCTTAAAAAAGTGTGATTAATTACCTGGATATTGTAGCCAGAGCAACCACAATATATCTTATCCCCTGCCATGGCTAGGGACTTAACATGTTTATTGAAATTTATATGCTTGGGAATCCCAGACCAATTATACACCTGCCAAAATGCAACTTTGTATGTAAAAATCCTTCTTATAGACTAATTTGTTCATATTTAATGCATTTATTTACCTTAACTCCATATCCTTGAGAAATATAACATGCAAATTCAGAATTGGCTGTTAACTCATAGACTGGCTCTAATTTCACATCATGAACTTGTATACAATGAATTTCTTTGCTTGGTGAAATTGGCAAAGAACTAGGATCACTAGTATCTTTGATGCAGCTCGATAAAAGGCGCAATATTGATTTTGATTCCTTGTTAGAATTCATGTCAGGTTTTGGAGATGAATTTTTTGAGGTAGAACTTCTAGGGGAATGATCAACAGGCCGCGAAAAGATTCATATGTTTTAAGGTTTGCATAGTTGATCTAATTTCCTTATTATGATTCGTCCTTTTCATTCCTTTGCTTGATTGGACTTTCATTAAATTGCTCTCCAGATTCAACAGAAGCATAAGCAAAGACAGGAATAAGTATGTCAGCAAAGATTTGCAAAGCCTGCTTCAAGTTGCACTCATTCTGCTAAATGTTCAAAAAAAAAAACCATTATAAGCAATGTGACCAAGTATTTTGCTGTTAACTTTTTTCTAGAATTGAAGCAAAACTGACCTGCTGTTTTCTTCATTTTGGCCATGTTTAGATTTGAGAAATGGCTAGAAGCCGCCACTTTTATATAGCATACATATATTAGACATTAGACAAGGTGGTATATATTAGCCTAAGCCTTAGAATTCAGATAAATTTTGATGACATTCAAATCTCCAAAGCAACCGATGCAACTTACAGATCCCAGAAACATACGCGGCGGAAGTGAAACAGGCCATATTCGATAGAAAATTCAATCATTCATCAACTTGATCAATTGATATTACATCCCATATTCGAGAATTAATGCAGCATTTGTCTAGTAAGACTAGACTCTCCACGTAACTATCAACAACTAGAAATTGTTCTAGTGTCTTATCAAATGACCGAACTCTAAGAACCTCATGAGAATGTTTGTTCTTGATATCAAGTGAAGCAATATTCCCTACGTCTTCCATTGTCACAAACACTTGTTCTTCATCCTGTCTGAAAAACAGCACTCTCCCCACACGATCTGCTGCCTCTGTCGTCAACACCTTGGTCCATGACGTTGCTACTCCATACTCCTTCATCACCCACAAATCAATCTGTGTATACATTAGGCTAGGCTTGCAATTGCATGTCATTGTCGCAATACAAGATTCCCCATATTTTAGAAGCTCTACATAAAGATTAAAATGGTGTGGCAATGGTATCTCACAGAAAACTTGTTCAGACACATCAAATGCCAAAATGAGATTTCTATCCTTGTCCCTAGCAAGCAGATGGATGGCTCCATTGACAAAGATATATTTACCATAGTAATAAGGTTCATAAAAAAAAGCTATACTTGTCCAACAATTAGCAGAGAGTAAACTTGAGCTCCAGAATTATCAACTAATCTTAGCAATTTATAATCATTGGTTTTCAAATCAAACCCAAAACCAGTATAAGCCGGACCACGAGCTCTGACACTAGGTTCAGGTAGACGAATGGCTTTCCTGATAACAGGATTCCATACAATATAATATTTATAATTATCTTTATACCACAACTCATCATCAACTAAACAGACTAACCCATTGCAGATGCCGACAACACGGAAACATGGGCGGACGCTTATAAACTTGTTGCTGGGGAAGTGAAGCTGCTTATATTCATCGACACCTTCATTGTCAAAACGTAGAGTATACTTCTCTACAACTCTCCTCCTGGAGGTATTGTCCCAAGTGCTGAAAGTGCAATGCCTGAAAAGGAGAAGATTGGTACAAGAGATGGTTTTTGCAAGGTGGGTGGAAATAAAATTAGGGTTTTTGATAACAGAGTTCCACCACTTGCACACGGCTGTAAATCTTACCAGGGCTTCTGCTGGCAGCCTGAGAAGGATTTCTAAATGCAATTCTTGCGGTATTTCAATATAGTCGGACATTGTTTAATTTGATTTTGTGGCTTTTGGTTTTGGTTTCAGAAGAGAAAAATAGCGTCAAAGTTGAAACTTCAACAGGGAAGAGCAGAGACAAGCCCTACCTATTCTGGGAAACAAAGAAGACGTAAGGAGCAAAACAGAGACTTTTTTTCTCTTTTATAGATAAAAAAGCCTACAATTTTATAGATATATATATTGGCCTATCTTGATTAGGATTTAGGAATAGGCTAATGCCCAATTTTTGGAGTTTAATATATAGTAGTAATTGTTTTTCTTTTCTAGCAGCCCAAGTTGATAAAGGCCTGATTCTTTAAGGACAATAATTAAATATATAATGGTATTTATTAACAGACTAACAGTTCACAAAAATGTTGGCCTGCCCTTTTATATAACTTGATGTACAAACATGAAAATGGACAATAAATAACAACACAATCATGAAGCAGAGATTTTTTTTTTTGGCCACAAAAGCAGAGATTATATTCCTCTGTTTACAAATGGAACTCAGTTTAGTCTAGAGCCCAACCCTGCAATCAAACAAACCCCAGAGACAAATGAGTTAAGTTACCAAGAAAAATAATCTGTAAATTACTAGTAGTTCCATGTTTATTGTTTCAATTATGATGATGATTTGTGTTATTGAAATTCTAACCTGAATTTTCCCATCAGAAGAACCAGCATAAAGCATTCTCCCATCCATGTCTGAAACCAAGGATGTGATCTTCCCATGTCCTTTGCTTCCCACTTTAATGGAAGCAACTCTATTGACTCTCTCTTTCAACCAAACCTCAATGACTCCACATTTGGTGGATGTAAATATGAAGTCATTGTTGACAGAAATCTGTTGGATTTCCAATGATGTTGAGAATGATCCAATTACTGCCTTGGATGACCGGGAGAATACCTTAATACATGCAAAATTTGTTACAAAAACAGCATAGTCAAGTTGTTGCTTGTGAATGAAGAAACCCGTTTTGGGGCCTGACGCAACTCAACTCTAGATTAATCGACCCCAAATTTGCTTACCTTTCCTGCTACTCCATCAATAGTAGAACCACCACTGTAGAGAAGTCCATCATGTATATGAAGGGAATTTATAGTTTGTTTCCCCAGCAATTTTCTTGTTCCTGAATATAATGTGCTCACTGTAAAACTGCTCAAATCAAGCTCCTGAGAAATATTTTTCAAACACAATCAATCTTTCAACCTTAAAAAAAGTTGTGAGGGATCAAATTTTGCTTAAAGAAGTGTGATTAATTACCTGGATATTGTAGCCAGAGCAACCACAATATATCTTATCCCCTGCCATGGCTAGGGACTTAACATGTTTGTTGAAATTTATATGCTTGGGAATCCCAGACCAATTATACACCTGCCAAAATGCAACTTTGTATGTAAAAATCCTTTCTTATGGACTAAATTGTTTATATTTAATGCATTCACTTACCTTAACTCCATATCCTTGAGAAATATAACATGCAAATTTAGAATTGGCTGTTAACTCATAGACTGGCTCTTTCACATCATGAACTTGAATACAGTGAATTTCTTCTGGTTTAAGTGCCCATACCTGCCAAAAAAAATGGTATATAAAGCTTTATTTCTTGCTGAAAAACTAAATGTCTAATGAAATTATGACAAGATTTACCCGAATTGTCTTGTCCAACGAGCCGCTATATACTCTGTCTCCTGAAGATGGTACATACAAGCATGTAACAGCCTTCATGTGCTCATGAACTTCTTGAACCAGCCTTAAACCCCTTTTTCCAGCATCCCAAACCTTGAGCCAAAAACATTTCAGGTCAGTTATGTTCCGAAAAAGTAGTAAAAAGTTTGTTTGCATTTCTGGCCACAGGGTAATTAGGCCAAGACCTTTATGGTTCCATCAGAGTGACTGCTTAGCAAGCAACCCTTTACATGAAGCATGCTTAGAACTTCACCATTTGAGCTTGAATCTAATTCGCCTAAGTCGGTACAACTCCACAACTCTGTCTATAAACCAGAACAATATGCATATCAGTTATCAGACAATGTTAATTAGTTCTGTTATTTAAGGTCAAGGAAATGAATAGTTTTGAACTTACCGCGTCAACAGATGATAAATTCATTAAGGCTTTTAGTATATCAGTGGCCACAACTGAATTCCTCTTTAGCTTTCTCAAAGTTTTATGAATGCATTTAGCATACTTTCCCAATTCTTCAAGTGCAGCTAAAAATAGGATGATTCAAGTTTAAGAATTGCTTTTAGGAAAATAAACACATTGGTAATGGAATTCTAAAGATGGGCTAAAGTCACTTACCTTGATCACTGATAAAAGTTTTCAATGCAAGGGCAGCTAACATTTTCTCTTCCATGTTTTTAGATGATTGGAGTACATTTATGAATTCATCAAGCAACGAATCGCGGGCAATCTGTTTTACTCCGGTATCAGGCAGTATCGTTAACATGTAAGTTAACCATGTAGCAATAACAAGGCATGACTTTGCCATTTTTAAGGAATTACTCTTCAAGCATTCTTCCAAAGCATTGAAAATTGAACCTTTCTCATGGTTGCACAGGACAAAAGCAACCCTTTTCTCCCATGAACTTGCTGCTTTCTCTTCCCCTTCCTGCAGTGAACATTAAAATTCAGGATTTGCTCAAATCAGCAAGAAAATGTGAGAGAGAGGAAAAAAAAATACAAGTTTCAACATAAATGCTAACCATCATTTCAGCCAAATCTGTTTCATGTTTTTGGAACCATTCTGGCTTCATTAAAGCATTATAAGGCTGATCAAACCCTGCAATCTTGAGTAGCCAAGCTTCGGTATAGGACTCGCCTGAAGAAGTGAGACGGCCTGTTAGAGATAGGAGTGCATCTAGAACAACCATTTGCTGGTTAGGGAAATCCTTCCTGCGGAGCGTTTCAATCAATGCCTCTATAGCTTCTTCCCTATAAATACTCATCTTTTTTGGCTCAACCTGAAAAATTTTCAAATCTTCAGCCATTACTACTATTGCAACAAGTTTTGTAATATAATTTAAAATTTTGATTGATATTAAAACAAACCAGAAGGTCAAGCTGCAGAAGAAGAGCAGCAGTGGGAGCCAGATGTTCCATAGGGGCCATTTGAAGATACACAAGGAAAGTATGCATTGTGCTAAATGCTCCTTCTGTTCTAATTGTATGTAAGATTTGGTTACTGAGTGTTCTCCTGAAACATAAGAAGAGTATAATTAGACATTATATATTTGGAGTTGTAAGATCAAATGTGAAAGTGTAATTTGAGTTCAAAATACCTATTCAGCTGAACCAATTCGAATAAAAAATCGATGCATATGCCTCGTGTACTATCATTTCCAGAATGAAATAACTCAAGAACATAAGAAAGTTCAATTCCATTTGCTATGAAATTCCTGCAACTTTTATCAACTCTCATACAACACAAGAGTATAGAAATTATAGACCTCCTTCCTTCACTCTTATCCAAACACTTGACCAAAGAAGGAATCCCATTTGCAGAAATAACACTTAAAGCATTGAATGACCTACTGTGTTCATCCCCACTCATTAATATTTGTTCAAGCATTGCTATAGCAGCATCTGCAGGTTCCATTACCGACAAAACATCATCTGAATCTTCAGTTTTGTGTGGAATTATCTGAACAAGTGAAGGAACAAGGTCATGGGATGAAAGTTGTGAAAATGCTGGTTTGAGTTGGTATATAAGCACAGCAGCCTCAGTTAGGCCATTTTTTAGAAGAGTAGCAAGACAGTCAAAATCCGAATCAACACTTGTCAAAGTCTCCCCAACATGTTCATCAGCAAAAATTAGCTCAGAAAGAATGTAAATTGATGTTCTGAGAACTTCCCTGTCTAAAGAAGCTGACAATATCTCCACAAATCCATTAATAATTGTCGGTTTGGATAAATAAGAATGGACTGAAGCATCACCCTTTGCATCTTTCCATAACCTGACAATTGCCAACACTGCTGCTTCACATTCATGTAAATCATTTGAAGTACAAAGACATGTCACAAAGGGTTTTAATCCATTGATAATTGTCTCAACAGCAGCTTGTGATAACACACTAGTAGGCGATGTAGAAATTGCGCGGTTAAATCTTTTGTTTCTTTGGTTAACATGATCATCCACAGTCTTATAACTAGAGAAATTTGATGTTCTGGTACTTGAAGGGGAGACCAATACAATTTCTTTGCCTAATGGGGAACTAAATGAACTTTTCGGGGTTTCAACGTATGAAAATTCCTGAGCAAGATCAGGATGTTGCTCTTTCCAAGATGTTATGAGCCTTTTTAGAACATAGTTTGTTTTAGGCAATGCATTTGAACATAAAGGTTGCCTTGTAATGGGGCATGTTGTGTTCCCTCTATTTAGCCATTCTTCAATTGCTTTTCTTTCATATGTTTGGCCTGTTTCAAGTGTGACAGGGTCATTGAAAATCTGACCTGTTATGGGACAGACAAAATCTTTTGGTGGTCTTGATTGTGGAGTCAGCTTCTCAGATAAAGGAAGGGAAATTGTGCTATGGCTATGGCTACCTTCATCACTTTCATTATGAAGGCTGCTGCAAAATGAAATGAAAATATGAATCTCAATTCTCAGCAGAAACATACCAAAAAGAAAATCTTTACTATAATGAGAAAATAAGAGTTTTTTTAATTTTGATACCTATTTTCAAATGTTCTGGTATTGAGATTATCATGACTCATACTCCTAGTTCGACCACGGTTCTTCTTCCTAGTACTTTTTTGCATCTCCTGAATTTCCAAGTTGTAATCAGTAAAATTTAAACATTACAAGTCCAAATGCAATGAGATTTAAAACAAATGAGAGTGACTTTGGCATTTCAGACATACCATTACTTCACCATCTGAGTCTATTGAGCTTATGCTGTGATCACTACTCTTGCTTGGTGAAATTGGCAAAGAGCTAGGATCATTAGGATCTTTGATGCGGCATGATAAAAGGCGCAAAATTGATTTTGATTCCTTCTTAGAATTCATGTCAGATTTTGGAGATGAATTTTTTGAGGTAGAACTTCTAGGGGAATGATCAACAGGCGAAAAGATTGAAGGGGAACGTGACCGGTTCACATGTTTTATGGATTGCATAGTTGATCCAATTTCCTTGTGCTTAATCATTTTCATTCCTTTGCTAGATTGGACTTCATTAAATTGCTCTTCAGATTCAATAGAAGCATCATTAGGCTCATAACCAGAATCATCCTCATTTTCCTCTGGTATACCTTCCTGCCATCATTAACCAAAGACAGAAAACTATATCAGCAAAAATTCAATAATGTTTATAACAAAATAGTTGGATTGATTCAAATTTCATCCTTACATGAGGATCCCATATAGCAGATTCATCCATATTCTGTAAGCTGCTTGAAGTTGCACTCATTCTGCCATATACAAATGTTCAAAAAAATTATAAGCAATGTGACCAAATATTTTGCTACTAACTTTCACTAGAATTGAAGTTAACTAACCTGCTGTTTTCTTCCTTTTGGCCATGTTTAGATTTAAGAACAGGCGAAAAGCCGGCGCTTTTAGGCAGAATAGGACCAAATTTTACATAATCTGGGATTGATCTGCTCACTTCATGTAAAGGAGTCATTGGTGGCTCAGCAATAGGTAACATGGGAGCCATAACTTTTTTGGTAGCAGTACTTGAGTCACAATTTAGACAGTCTTTATAGTATTTAGCAAATAACCGGGTATTTTCATCCAATGATTCACCATAAAGTTGTTCCAATTCTTTCAATTTCACCACTTGATCAGGCCTCATAGAGAAAATCAAGGACTCATTGAAGAATTGATCAAAATCAGCAGTAAATGAAAGATCAGCAGAATCAGGAATAACTTCCATCATAAGTCTATGCCTGGATTCAGAATACCACCCAACAATTGAACTCATGTGTGGCAAAAACAGATCTTTCCAAAGCTCAGGTGCAAAATCAATACGTGCAAAAAACGGATCGATGATGAACATGTCAAGAACATGAAGAACTGAATTATGAACATTGTTTCTAAGTTTCCAAAGGTAAGAAAGGTTTAAATGAGCCCAAGCAGATAAGTAGGAATTTGGGACACCTGCAGTTTTTTGGTCTGAAGTCAACATAGCACAAACTTGTAGCATTTTTTCGGCATAATCTAACCTTGCATGTTTTGTTTCCATATTTGATGTGTTGATTGCTTCTTCAAGAGCTTCAATTCCCCAATCCAAGTTTGCTAAAACAGCTTGATCTGAATACCGAACCTCGGTATCTTTGTCTGTGCTTCCATCTTCTGCTGCTAATCTTTCTGCACACTGTTCTTTATGTTGGATTCTTTGTTCTTTATTGATCAACCTGTCTTGTGTAAAACTTCCCACTGTTGTAATCAATGTCCTAACAATATCTTTTTGGTCCATTGCAAACCTATAGTTCCCAGCCATGTTTTCCTACACAAACTTGAACATCAAATCTCCATTTTCATCAACAAAAATACTTCTGATTCTGAAATCTGCAAAAGTACAGAAAATGAAAGATAAACTAGAATCTTAAAGTAAACAAGAGTTGCTTTCATTCAATTTTTGAAGGGTTGCTTACCTTGTTGAAGAAGTAACCAACAAAATTAAGATGATTTGAATATGGGAAATGTTTCTTCGGTAATGGGAAGAATTATTCTTCTTCGTCAAGTTCAGGGGATTAGCAATTGCCGGCCTGTAGATTACTAGGTGGAAGTAGCTGTGCCGGCTTATGGTAGTTGTTAAAAAGATGATCAAAGCATAAGGTGGACTAAGCTTTTGTATATTTAGTAATTAATAATATTTTGAAGCATATGCTAAGATTATTTATTTGCAAATCAATGTTATAAGCATTAAAATATTTACGAAAATCAACCTTTTAGTCTCTTTCAAGTTTCAACTGGCACATTTCATGTCCTTTTCAGTTTGTTTTGATTTCCCTTTTCTTAACAAACTCTCTTTTGGAATTAATTAAATTTTGATTTTTTTTTGGTACCATTAATGATTACTAGGTTTACCAAGCTATTGCTATGGAGGAAATATTTTAGTTTCTTGGAAATTAGTATGGTGATGAAATACAATTAAGTTCAGATTTTTAATACTTTTCCGAAATTTTTGAACCAAAAGAAAAAAAAAAAAGAAACAATGGGAAGTGAGTTGTAGTCCATAATTTCCCATTTGTTTTCTTCTCTACCTCATAATTTTTTTGCTACTCATGAATATGATATTGAAATGGACTACAATATGAGGTAGTCATCTCCTTTCCCATAATCTCATCCCGCCCATCCCAGGTTTCGAATCCGGGACCTCCCACAAGAAATCCCAAGCTCTTAACCACTGTCGTGTCCCCTTAGGGACCAAACGATCCCTTAATTATTCAAGTATTAATCAACTTATTCCTAATTTTAAAAAGTTTTTTTTTCTTGTCAATTAGTTTTTTGAAGCTTTAAATGGCCTAATTAAAACCCATTCAAACCCAATAATCAAGCAACCATATAGAAAACCAAAACCTAATAAATATATACCCATTTAAGCCCAAAATTAAAACCAAAAAAATGAGAGCCCAAATGAAAGTATTAAGTCATTTACGTCATCTTCCTAAACATGGGCCAAACCTCATTGCCAGCTATTCTATATTAATTGCTGGACCAATCCAAAAAACAAAGTGGGGAGAAATTTGAAGTTCAAAAGAAAAAAATAAATAAAGAGTTTTTTTGGCCATCAAAATAAAGAGTTTTTTTTTTTGGCACAATCAAAATAAAGAGTTTAATTGGGAGTTGGGACAATAAAAAGACTTTAGACTTGTAAATACATCCCAAAAAAAATGGGACTTTAGACTTGCATGATTTTTCTTCTTCTTTTTTACCTTGGCCAGCCTAGCTTTCCATTTTGTGTCTATTTTAGCTGCTCCTTATATTAGTTTTTGGATTTTGTTTTAGCCCCCTACTCGCTACATCCACATCTCTCACAAGTCACAATCGTGCATATGATAATTCATTCTTGTTACAAATAGATGGATGTTGGAGTGATTTTTACGTGGGATATATATCATAATCCTTAATAATTAGATTATAGTCAAACGGTCTAAGTTTTTTTATACATTAATTCACCAACAATTGCTCGTTCCAAGTGATTTATCACTTGTTTCTGTTGAAAAGGTCTTCAGTTTTAGTTCTGTTGATGGGAAAAACCTTTGTTCAAAGAGTTTTTGTTACTTTCATAGTGGATTGAGCCTATTCAATTAATTATAAAGTATAAACAAATATGTTTTGTTGAGCATGGCTCAAAGGCCCGACATGACTCAGGCCCATCAAGACCCATTGGCCTCCGATATACGGTAAGTGTCAAGGTATATATATCCTCTTAGGATGCTCTATTAGTATTCATTCCATCACATTATGCTTTACTCTTCAACTCCCTCACTACACACACACCGACTTTACTGACTTGACCATCGGAAGAGGATCCCCTCAGGATAAACTTGTGGAGACTCTCATCTCACGGTTCTCTCTTGTGCCACTCTGAGTTCTCTCTATTTCGAATTTGGGTATCGATACGATTTGGCATCATTAATTGATACAAATACTAATAGTAACTTATGTTTAGGCCGACAAGAACCATCTGCATGCCATGCATGGCACGCCCATAGCCATATTTGACCCTGGCAAACATTGGACAGTTGGATAAAACCGAGTAGCTGTAGCTGACCGACTTCCCAACCCCTTTTGACTCGAGTCATCAGAAAACTATAAAAAAGAGCCCGAAATTTCCTCCATAATTAAGGTCCCCTCCCCTCCCGCCCACCCATCCATCCAACATGAAGGACCATTTGACCATTGCAGTTTCGGAACCTTAGCCCATACATACATTTCACTTTAGGAAGTCCAAGAAATTTTGGCCAAATAGGGCTGCTGGGAAAAACCCTTTGCAATTTTCTTTGGTCTGAATAATTCCTGGGGAAAATTTATTGCTTCCCCATCAATCATGCAACCAC
Organism: Corchorus capsularis; assembly: GCA_001974805.1. NCBI lineage: Eukaryota > Viridiplantae > Streptophyta > Magnoliopsida > Malvales > Malvaceae > Corchorus > Corchorus capsularis. The sequence goes on from AWWV01012551.1 coordinate 52,263, forward strand.
CCCCCACCATTCAAAATGTATATATGCATGTACCATTTTTGTTACAGTTAAAGGTTGTCATTTTCAAGTTATTTATATGGTAAATTATACAATACATCGTTAGTGGAGTTTAGCAGACTACACAAGCGGATCTTGAAGGGTGACATATGTCCTTTAGGGACTAGATTGAAATATTTAAAATTTAATTAATTAAAAAAATAACATGTGTCAACTTCACAACCCGCTTGTGGAGTCCAAAATTTACACCGCCGGCCGGTGTATCAAATAATTACCCTATTTATATATATAGGGCTTAATTTAGAATAGTTTCATTCCGAGGTGGAGGCATGCAAAGGGAGTTTCCGGTCTTATAGTTATATTTCTCGATCATATATTCATATATTTGGGGGATGAAATTAATGGTCACCCAACTTGTCAATTATTGACTGTGGACCGGTTAATTAGATTTAGACCTTTGCGGTGCGGGGGATATATATAGGATAAGAATCATAGATTGGGTAGGTTTTCTACATATATAATTAAATATTGGTGTGTTAATATGGTTTAAGTTTAAGGGATTTAATTCACTCAAAAAAAAGTTTAAGGGATTTAATTGAAGTAAGGCCTACCATTTTGCTGAATTATTGTTACCTTATATATGATCATGTTAGTTTATTATATATGTATGTATGTTCATTTAATTGACTTATGTACTTGAGCATTTTCCTTAGCCTTCGTTTTTCTTCTATTTTAATGAAAGAGAAAATGAAATGTCAAATTTGTTAAAAGTGGATATAAATATATATGGTAAGTTCAAAAAATTGAAAGATGGGCTCGTTCTATGAAATTTTGCTGTTAGAGGATGGGGAAGGAAGGACGACAAAGATATTTATTTTGTTGCTTCTAACATATAGGATCGAGTTTGTCACTTCACTTGTCATTGTCTTGATCCACATGGGCAGAATTTAATGTCCATTTACAATCTCTTTTTCCTTTTTCAATTTCCTGAGAATTAGATGAATTGAATTTCACTTGATCATCATAAATATATACTGTATATATATAATTTCATATATATATAGGTAAATTATACAATACACCGTCAGTGGAGTTTAATTAGCAAACTATACAAGCGGGTCCTGAAAGGTGACATGTGTCCTCTAGGGACTAGATTGAAATATTTAAAACTTAATTAATTCAAAAAAATAAACATGTATCAACTCTACAACCCGCTTGTGGAGTCCAAAATTTGCACCGCCAGTATATATAAATTATCAAGCTGACATTAACGAGATGACAATGATGAGGGCTCAATATCAACGAGCTGGTTATCCATATGCTTCTCAAAATCATAACTAATGAGGATGGCGATAGCCTTATCCTATCATTCCAGCTGCACATGCCCTAATTTAATCTCATCAATATGTATATATATCATGATCATGGATATGTAAAACATTTCTTTCCTCTCATTTCTCAACATATATATGTAGGAGCATATATATATAT